>JAVFBY010008907.1:0-13720 GCA_034781015.1 Tonicella lineata
CCTTAATGCAATAATTATTGCATTAAGGGTTTTTATTGCATTAAGGGCCTCAACATGCACCCCCATCCCCAACCCTAAACCCACCCCAACGGCACACTTTAAAGCTAGACAGATAGAATGTTGGCTCTGCTTCCTTGTTTTGGGTTATACTCGAACGGCCGGATTGTTCACTCCGCTTGAAGAAAAACGCATATTAAATACAATTTCAACATTTATTCGAAACACTGCAAGGATCAATAAGTCGAAGCTTCATGGTAATTGGAAAAGAAAAAACCTTAGCATTTTCCTAAATAGCGTCACCTTAAGAACAACAAAAAACTACCCCACACCAAAAAAAAGGGTTAATTATGGTATAGAAACCACATGTTCATATTTTACCCACGACAATGTGGCACTGACGGCATTCCCGTATTATTACATAACAATGTAAAGCTCCTGCCGTGGAGTAATCTTCATATTGTAAACACCTTTCTATGTCAAACTATATCACACAAACATTGTGCTCGCATCATCTAACTACGCTGGACAGGAATACAAAGATAATGTCACCAACATAGTCGTCAAACCTTTCGTCAAAAATCAACTATTTACAGTCTTTAGCATATTTTGAAATTGACAAATGACGAATCACAATTGTTGTTTTGATGCCTTCGATGAGTAATCAGTGGATGATAGACTTGGCACACAGCGTTCAAATACATTTACAAAATATACAGGGTTGGCCCGGTAAGCTAAAGGTCTCGGGTTCGGACCCCGGTGGAGGCATGTCACATTTTCTTTCTCTGCATTTATAAAAATATATATGTTTATAAATGTAGAGAAATACAAACACGCCTACACCGGGAATCGAACCCGGGACCTTTGGCTATCGTCCAGTCAGTTTTTTAACGTGTATGTCGAAAGTTTTCAAAAGATGTATAAATGATCAAACGACCAATTTCATCTAATTCACCCTTTATTTCCGGTTAGAGAAAAGGATGCAGCTAACATTAGACATTGATAGGCGTACACAAAGAATGGCGGAACGATTGACAATAAAAGCAAATTGACTTTATTACTTATGGGCCTTTCCAAAGCGTTTGATTGATTACCCCACAATTTGCTAATCGCGAAACTACATGCATATTGGAATGTCAGAAAGAAAGCTGTGTGATATAGCATCGCATTTACGACTCAGAAGCAGCGTGTTGAACTTGGAGAAACTGTTAACGAGTTCAGGCGTACGTCAAGGTTCCCTATACAGGCCCTTTCTATTCAAATTATTTGTTAATGACCTAACCATATTCATTAAAAATACATCGCTTGTAAGTTACCTATTTTGATGACAATACCTAATACCGAGTTCAGTAGGCAGCACCCTCAAAGATTCGCTGTTTCAATTACTAGAGGCAATTGATGTATGTGTTAAATGGTTTGAGAGCAATAAAATGCAAGCGAACACGTACAAATTTCTTTTATTAACACCTGGGTCGCTTGAACACAATACTATTCAACTCACAGGGGCTATTATATCAAACGAACAAAAAGGCAAACTACTTGGCAAACATAGTGATTAAGATCGCAACTTCACTGCCTACATCGACCTACAAATGTCTGCTCCTCAAAGAGTATGCAGAGTTCTGAATGTAAATGTTAAATTGGGTGCCAGTTGTTATTTTCGATCCATATTCGAGTATTGCCCCTTGGTATGCTTTCGAGTCCATGATGTCAATAGACTTGAAAAAAATCGTAAGAGAGAGTCCTTCGTACAGTTTTTATGGATTTCCACAGCTATAAAACATTATTGGCACGTATACAAACTTGTCTACTTTAGAACTTAAACGTAAAAGACAATAAGCCATAGAAGAGTTAAAAGCAATACATGGACACTATCCAATACTCTCCCAAAAATGAAACGCAACATGTGAAAAACATAATTTACAGAAATAAACATCACATTACACTGAAATTTGGCACACTGTTTGTTCAGGCTTCAAAGTTCAATACAATGTCCAAATTTATCACATTAAAGTCCAATGCGTCCAGACGACATCATTGACTCGATTAATCGACGAATGCGGTCTTGCAGAATTCTCCACCATTCTTGCTCACGAGTCTGCGGTACTAGATGAGTCTATGCTGTGTTACAGGATAATGGTGGGCACAACAGATACTGATTTTGATGTGGCATCATCTTGCCGCTATCGGCTTTAATGTGTTAAATTTTGACATTTTAATAAACTTTAAAGTCTTACAACCCGTGTGTCAAATTTCAGTGTAATTTAATGATTATTTATGTAAGTAATAAGTTTATAAGTAAATTTTGTGTCTACACGCTGCATTTCTTTTTTTGGGAGGGTAGGAACTTTTTATACTTAAAAAATGTAAATAGAATCTTCGAGGTTTTTTAACTCTTGACCTTTCAAAAGCACGAACTGTTTGGTATTTGGATGACTTTTTATTCTTTGGCAATATTCTAAATCACTTTTGATCACTTTATAAGCACACTAAATCGGCATGACCACAATTTAAAACTCCAGCGAACTAACAGCCTGTGCTGTATAGATTTTTGGATGTTACAGTCTATAAGGGTATCAACATGGATATAACAGGGGTTTGGGATTATAAGGTGTTCTTTATGGATAGACAGCCCCTTCGAGGTCAAAATTTGTCATCTATTTTTGAACTTCTTTTTGTCCTGCATTTAGTGTGAAAACCTTATATAAAAATTCCAGTTAGAAAGCCTTTAATTTGAAGTTTGATAATGTGGATTCAGCTCTTTGCAAGTGCACAGCTGGATGGGTTTTGCCCCATTTCTAGCACTTCACTTTGGTCAAAATTAAGTTTTTCAGCTCTGTTTTCTTAATAAGTCTTTGAGCTACACCCGTGAAATTTGGCATGCTTCTAAATAATTCGTCTTTTAATGCAGAAAGTCAAATTTTAATCAGTAATTTTTAAAAAATTCATATTTTTAAAAAATCGGAAATACGATTTACTAGATTACAATGTCACTAATAAGCATGTTGAAATTCACAGATGTAGCTTAAACGATTTTCTAGCAAACGGAGTTGAAAAGTTAATTTTCGATAAAAAAAAAATGAAGTGCTAAAATAAATCAGGCAATACCTATCCAGCTGTACCCTTGTGATGACCTGAATCACAATTATCTAACTTAAAATTGAACGAATTCTAACTAGAATTTTTTTATATTAGGTTTTCACTAAATACAGGACAAAAAGGAAAATGTTCTTTAAATAAATAAAAACAATGACTATTTTGGACATCGAAGGGGCTGTCCATCCTTAAGTCTACAGACACCCACCAACTGCTTCATGCTAAGCCCTTTCATCCGCGTCACACCGTTAAGCGAATTGTCAAATCTGAAATTATCAGGTTCCACAGACATTGTAGCCGTACACTTGTTGCATGTAAGGCCCTCTCTTCAAACGGATATACAATGCGACTCAAATCACCATGTATACCATGCAGTGTCAGGTAAACCTGCCAAATGTATGAAAACTAGGTGTGAGCTTGACTTTTATATACCAGACAGAGTATCTTCGCAGGGGTACCAACTAGAAATGTTTATCACTTGGCTGATATTTTTAACTGTAATTCAGAAAACTTGACACTGATATATCTGATCACTTGTAAGAAATATTTGAAACAGTACCGGTATTTTGGAGAAACCAAAAACCGTCTTAGACTTAGAGCTTATAACCACTTGTGTACTATTAAATTACGGTAGATCAATTCGGTTAAAAATAACTTTGAAATAATACCAATTGAAAAAGCATCAACTTTTTCTTCAGAGGAAGAAACTAAACAGAAACGTTTAAAAGGGAACCTTTTTGGATTAAGACACTTCAAACGTTAAATCAATTGGGTTTTTACTTAAAACCAGGTAAAGGCTCAACTAAAGATATTCCGAAGGAACGTCAACAACTTGTCCATAAAGAGTTTAAATTAAATCTGAGGCTTATTATTGCCTATAAAAGGAACAAAAAATTGAACAATGTGTTGGTTGAGGCTAAATTCCTTCCTGTCTCAGACAACACGTAATTTGTATGTGTTGAATATTTAGCGGCTATTGTTTTATCTTCGATACTTATTTTGTCTACTTGTTCAGACTTGCATGCGCTGTATGGGCTCCTTCCGTTAAGACGGAGTAGAAAAATAGAATAGAATAGAATATAATAGAAACTTTATTTAAACTCGATTGCTCATTTAGTCGAAGCTGATAGTACATGAGGACAAGGGCGTGTATATACATCAATTACAAGTACATATAAGATTGGTAAAAAAAAAAGCGTTTCACAACCCCACAGTAGTAACGCTGATGTAATCTCGCCTGTGAAACCACACCTATGTATTTTGTTTAACTGCAGATACACCTTAAGCGACGCAATACAATTTTGTAGATAAGCTTTCCAGTCAGTGTCAAACCATCGGGGAGGAACAGGACACTGGTGCAAGTCAACAATTTATTTTCGCAAATGCTCAGAGTAGGCTCTAATTGAATGTGTAAGCGAGTTCCGATAGCGAACAGTTTTAAGAAAGAAAACAAACACCGAACTGATTCAGTTTTACATGGCAATGGTCTAATTAAAGAAGGAATAACAAACCGGATAATGATTTCGAGTAGCTGCAGTTGGTTGTTTGGTCGATTTTCAAACAGACGTTGTACTAAAGTTATTATAAACATACTCTGTTTTTAATTAATTTTCTTCTGGCATATAAGTACATGTATTTTAATAAATCAACAGTTTCCATGCATAAATCTTTATTTCCCCCAATTTTGCTCCCAAAGACCCTTCTCCAATTTTTGTTTATCAAGCCATGCACATACTAACCTTTGACCTATAAAATTGCTATATGAAAATTAGAATTGTGCTTTAGAAAAGCAAAAATAGCAAAAGGCACAACTTAATTACCTGATTGAAATAAATATAAGGCTTGGTAAAAAAAATGGTTCTCGAATTAGGCTCCGGGAAATAAAAGTAAAGCACATATAAACCTTTGTCCTTTAAGAAGGCAATATGCAAATAAAGTATGCGCCGCAGAAACGTAAAAATGCCAAAAGGCAAAACGAAAGAACCAGCGGTAGTTAAGGTGGGCAACCAGATGGATCGTCAATACCTTAGAGTCAAAGCCTCGACGAAACTGAAGTGAGAATGGTTGGGTTCACTATTTTAGAATGGTAAAAAGGAACAATAAAGAAGTAGTAGTACTTTTTTGTGAATTTCAATAAATAGCTTGAATTTGCTTGAATTAAGATCTATATAGACTTAAACTGTTGGCATATTTGTATCCTTCAAATCCATTTGAATGTATCAGCCTGGCCCATCCATAACCTTTCACGGAACACACGTCTTAAACAGGCTATGCATGAGGTCAGAAATGTTCTTAATGTGTCCTGGTTTGACCCATATCTGTATATAATGTTACAAGATTTCAACAAGCTGGACCATATATATATTACTAAATAATGATTTATTGCAGAGTCATAAGTATCAAAAGTTTCATATTTCATATTATGACGTCTTCTTTTAACCGTTAATAGGACGCTCGTCAAAGAAAAATTATGCGATATAATAAGCTCAACTTAAAATGGCGGCCAGATCTTATTATTTGTTTTCATTTCGGCTGAATATTCGTACAGTTTGACTGCGAAAAGGGCAACATTTTGAAAGCGTGTCTTTTACACGTGAAATGTGTGTATTTACGCGTGAAATGCAATTTGCTATAAAATATGTTAATATCAAAATGCTGATCAAGTTCAAATTTCTTCACTTTCGGTCATTACTTATTTGAATATTGCAAATTGATTGGTTAATCATCCGTCTTAACTTTAGAAAAAGAGGTTGGATAATGTTCAAATTTGCTATTAATGTTGACCATATCTATAGGCCACTTACTGTCTACTTTTATCTCATTCAGCATATAACTATAGTGTGTACGACGGAGCCGATTGATGTGACTTCGACTAACCTATGGGTGAATTGTATGATGTTTCCTTTCCGTTTTCCATCCTATTAGGTAGTGCAGAGTGAGAAGTGGAGAATCCGTCGTCATATAAGTGAAATGCCCTTGATTACGACGTTAAACCCCAATTAAACTTTTAAAAGATGTATCCGATTATTTCCAAAATTGATGTGAGTGTTCATAAATGTAAATGCTCAAAATGACTTTTATCACACTCAGCAGATAAACTATTTGCATACTACCGCCGGGTCTAATTGACCAAGGGTCACGGAGTTGTTACTTTTGAAAGTTCTATCTGAACATATTAAAATGTGCTGTGAAAGTCAATTTTATCACATCTCATCCTTAGACCTTGCAATCGGATTACTTCAAGCCTCCAAAGATTCTGCTCACAGTCTATGGTAATGTTTAATGTTAGTGGTGGTCATGCGGATACTTTCAGAAGCTTAGTCTGGTATTTGCCAGGGTCCAGTTGCTCAAAGCGATTTATTAAAATAATCCTTGATTAGATGACGCCACGTCAATCCTAGATTAGTGATTTAATGTGCTATTAGCGCCAATCTTGGTTTTGAGCAACCGGGCCCAGGACTTTAGCGTAGTCCTAGTCACTCTGAAGTTTAGATTTTTCATAAATTTGGATTTGCCTTGCGGCTGAAAAATCGACGTCAACGATCGCCATATGTGTTTGTTTTGTCTAATTCAGTGACGATCACCATAAGCTGACATCACACCCAAATAAAATGTCCCAGTAAATAAAATTGACAACAACAGCGTTGCCCTTTTTTCACACAAGTTTTTACGCGAGTATATACAGAAGGTAGACCGTGCTTCACATGTTGAAGCTAGACTTTGCACACGTCACTCAACCAATATGCTATAAGTTCGCGGTAGTGCCGAATACAATATGTAGTCGGAAAATGAGACAAAAAGTTACATATTTTGACGATCTCTGATCTTGATTCAGGCCGACATACAGGCTTTTCCTAATTTGTGATTGATTGACTGATGTTTTACGACACATTCAGCGGTATTTCAGCTACGCTTTGGCGTGAACTTTTTACATTTTCCATAATTCACAATTTTTGTGACTTAACTGTTCCAACCTGAAGCATCTAAAGCTGTAAAGAGACAAATGAAATGAGCTGAAAAGGACAGTGTTAACATTTTTTAATATAGTTGAACTTTAGTACACTCAAAATTAAATATTTTTTATTTCAGATGTAAAAATTAGAGGATAGTAAAATATCTAATATCTAGTTAAAAATCAAGCGTCTGATTCACTCTGACTAGGACTAGCTGTGCTCTTGCTAACAGGTCAGGGTCTATATTTGTTACTAGTATTACCTTCCTTTGGAAAAATGTACACTCTTGGAAAAAAGGCAATAAAAAAACCCTAAAGGGTTATTTGATGCGAGGCAATAGAGAAACCATTTAGGGTTCCATATAGAACCCTTTCAGTATAGTTTAAAATGGATTACACACAAAAAAAGATTGTTGGAAAATATCACAGACCATGAAATTCGCTGTTAAACAAGAAACTTATGTTTTATGAGCATCGCAAACACCCCTTTGCGTCATTCAACGCAGCAATGGTTGCATAAAGAACCATCCCTGTTTGTAAAGAACCATCAACGAACCGTTTTTTTTAAGATTGTAGGTCTTTATTACTGTCTTTTTCATGGAATAGGCCTACTCTTGTGGTTTAGTCGGATTGTCCTATATATATGCCTAAGCAAACTGTAGATGTGAAATAGTGTGAATATAAATAATTATGCACGAAATATAACTCTATATTCACGAGTTTTGTTGTCTGACCTGAAGGTAGGTCATCCACAAAAAAAATTGATTACAATGAATTACATTTTTTTTCTCTGGGGGTTATTCTGGGACATGATGGATACGGACACCTTCTCCTCCCGGACTTAACGAACCTGTTATCTTCGATTATAGGAAATGACATTTCCAGTGACTCATTGTGGACAGATTGTTGAGAGAAAGATTTTGAATTTGTTTTGCAAAAATTAAATATGTGGATCATTAAAGATATATATTTTTCTTGTATTATAGGGTGCCAGAACACAAAGAAAATGTTGGGAAATCCCAGGATCGGGAAAATAAAACGGGCAATTTTCATATTTTATTTCTATCTTGATTTCTGATTTTGTAAGTTGGGGGGCCCATGAAACAAAAAATAAAATTGGCGTCGTCCTATAGTATTATGATGATTATAAGTATTATTTCAATGTTGCTTTGTTTGCATGAATGTGTTTTTATATCTGACCAAGTGAAGCTGAACTTGATCAAATATTGTAACCTTGAATGTCTCAAAACATTCGTTCACCGTTTTCATTTCTCATTTCCTGAAATAACCTGATATGTTTTGTTATCATTTTGTTCATTGTTCTTGGACATTTCTGTTCTACGGACACCTATTGAATTGAATCGAATTAACTTCTATACACTATAAAATATAACAAAGATTAAAATGCTAAAACTTGGTATTAAATCATAAAAAACAACATCTGAAATGCCTTCTGGCTAAATCTTAAATGCAGTCTGCATGGTTAAATAGAGATTCTAATCAAATTTGCAATTTACGTGATATAATCAGTTTTTGAACTTTTAAACGCTTTAAAACTATGGAAACATTTTGAGATATCTAACTGCTGAATGAATTATAATTGAATACAAAGGAAAGGGTAAGGGGTTCAGAAAGCTCAAGTTTCCAAGTGTCTCTGGATCTGTGTTATATCAATCGTGCCATTCCTATATGAAGTATTTATAACAGCTTCAGACAAGGTCGGCAATTTATTATATAACAGTTAAGTGTGGCCTTGTGGGAGATGAAGCCCATGGGGGTCAGGGGTCACGGGGCTATTTACACCAGCTCATACAACACACTAGGACACTGGGACAAACACGTGGTTTACTTCGTTCCACATCACTTCACCAAAGCAAATCTAATTTATTAAAATTAAAGAAACAAGAGAGCCAGGGAGCGATATGAATATAATAAACTATCTGTAGAAAAACAATGGCATGAAGCGCAATGGTTTTGATTACAATTACATTATAATGAATACCATATGTTTAGAACTTTGGAACAAAAGCACGAGTAAGCGTTTTATATATATTAACATGAAATAATTTGTTAACTACATGTACGTCAGTGGAAAATAAAAATATGCCTTCAAGTGAAAATGGCGTGGTGATTAAGCTGTCCTTTTCCATGACCGTATGGTTTAGATTCTCAAGTAAACCGCGTATCATTTTACAAGTTAACTGTGTCGTCGTAAGAAATTATTGCCATCTAGAAATGGGATTCTTCAAGGGCACCATGGAAGAGGCTGGCGACAAGGGGGTATCGCTCACTTAAATTCTAAATTCAACAATATAAAAAAATGTAGATGATTTATTTGACAACTACATTGCTTTATACATGAGAAAAGCTTCGAAGAAAATATTTTAATAATATCTGTAACATTAAAGAAGAACTGATGTAGTTGAAATGTTTAATATTGCATTCTGATATATGATTAAGACAAGCAACAGGTTTCTGCTAGAAGACCTATAAGTAGAATTGTAAAGTTTTTAGCCCTTACGGTGCCCCTGGCGGACTGGTAGCAAACTTGACTTGTAAGATGGAGACCGATGGGCGTGGATTAAGAAAGATGTGACGGACTCAGCTGACTCAGCATTGTGAGCGCTATGGAGAGGAAGTTAACCAACCACCAGCTCTGATTGGCTTCTACATGTATCAGGCTGGTTAAAAGTCTCACTGGACCAGATAAGGGCATTAGTCGACTGCATAGTCCAAGACAAGGCTTTGCAGGCTGCGACTCTTCAAGTCAAGCTAGGTATACATTAAGGACCCTTGTGTTGCAATCGTGTGGTTGCAGCACGGCACTTCCTAGCCCGGATTCAGGATGAGGGGTGAATTCCTACTAGCTTTACTCGGCCTGGTCGCCGTAGTGGCCGCTCAAACGGGTAAGAACTTATCTTTTATCATTGTTAGGATCTGTAAAAAAAAATAACAAAAGAAAAAAATGTAACCAATGGATACAAATGGATTCAAAAGTACGCCGCAAAAGAAAAGTTTTGGCAAATGATCGAACATATTTCTGATTAAGTTGACAAACCTGAGAAATATTCCATTTTTTCCTTTTAGAAATTAGTAACGGATTTAGAAAAAACAAATGGCATAACATGTCTAGCTATATACAGCTGCATCCATAAATTTCATCAATGTCATTGGAAATTTTAAACTGAAAAAAAACTGTATTTCAAAGATTGTTTTATTGTTATATTACGTTTATGTGTTAAACGTGAAGTGGGTGTTACGCTTCTTGGGTCTATACAAGGTGGGCGGGGCAAGATGATTGACGTGCCAAGGTTAACAATAAGTTACCAATTTAAGTTTTCAAAATGGCGGCTTTAGATTTCCTAAACGGAACAGTATCGGTATTGTAGTTGACACATGTCATTTAATAATTACACAACAGCTTTCGATATTGACCATCTCTGACATTTGGTACATGTAGTATTGTAGCAGGTAGCGTGTTTTATGATATATTTTCATTTCTACCATCTGTAGCAAATGGGCTAGTACGAAAACTTCATATGTTTCAAGGCAATACTTTTAGCTAAGTTTACGTTTTAAAAGTAACTTTATCGTTTGTTTAAGGCAATTTAAAAGCTAACACGTGACATAAACAGGCACATGTATGTATAATAAGCATTATTACGTCATTATGTCAATTTTCAAAAACAACTATTCACATATTTACAAACCCAGAGAACGTTTGGGTGAAACAAATAATCTGCTTTTTGATAGCTATTGGACAATGTACTGATATTATAATTTATATAATAGGACTTTGGGTGACATCCATACTTTAGCACAAGAAAGGCTTGAGAGCTTGATCAGCGAAATTCCGTTATTATTCTGTCCAAATACTGGTATCTCATTAACCCTTGTCTTAGAGATGTTTTCCTTACAATTAACTATCACGTGATATGTGATCCAGCGAGAGCTGTTCGCCTTTAAAGTGTTAAATTAAGTGACGAAATATGGCGTTCTAACAATGTCAGCTATTGATTGAATACCTAGCTGGATATTTTGCTGATTCTTTGGCGTAGCATTTAAAAGGTGATAGTAACAAGATTAGTACATGAAGCTTGAAAAGGCGTCACTGGCTTACTCAATTCCCCGAAATATAATCCCCCATAATAGAACTGTTAAACGAATTAAACTTTTTTATACCAATTTTCTCAAATCACTGTTCGAGTGTAGGCTACATTTGTTTCGTCTAAAAGTGATTCGGTAATTATTGCACAGTCACAGGTAGAACAATCTTATGACTTCTCATCTATAAAGTAAATTTATTAATCTATAAATATGTTTGTCATTTATTTTTATGACTAGGCCAATATTATATATTCCTGTACATCATCACGTCTATGTTCACTCCGTTTGATTAAAACATTCGCCGACATGTAACCGGCTTGATCATAAAGAAGAACAGTTACATGTAATATGTGACTTTCGGTTAATTGACGTAAATTATGCGTCCGTCGCCTGGCGATATTGCAGCTGTATGGTTACGCTCGGACTACATGCTGATGTCATACGACAATATAGAGCAATGGAATTGTTTTAATCTCTACTATCAAACGTAACTTTTCGTAGATTGACCTTCTGTTTACTATATTTTGACAAATTATACACATTCACACACAGAGGGCACGAAACTAAAAGCTTGAGATGGCGTTTATTTATCCTAAAGTTCTGGTCTGTATTGTAAAGCTAGATGGTACTTTGATGGTTACAAAATGTGTTCACTCCTGATGGCGATGGCAAAATACAGCCGATATATTCAGCCAAAATGAGCCATTACGCTACTTGTGTAATATATTATGATTTATTAAATTTTGAATAATTGTTATTTTTAGACAAATCATGTACATATGCTGGCCAGTTTTATGACCATGGTGACAGCCTTCGACCGGAGCCAGAATCAGACCCGTGTAAGATCTGCACATGTTTGAACGGAGAGTTGGAATGTTATTGGGAAACTTGTGACGAAATCAACTGCCCGGATGCTGTGGCCGTCGAGGGAAAGTGTTGCCCACAATGCCCCGGTAAACCTTTGTTTTAACTTCTGGATGCAAGTTTTTAGTTACCATATCTGCTAACACAAATTCTCGAGCCAAGAGCCTTATCAATGTGACCAAAGTCAGTTTCTTGAGAATAAAACCTACTTTAGAGTCTTGGCAAAAACATTTTTGCTATTAGTATCAACTGATTTAAAATGAATAAGAGAGAAAAAATATGGGAGTACTGATTGAGTTGTTAAGCAATAACAAAGAGACACTATTTTAGAAGTATTGTTTTATTCTATCACCGAGTCAGTTCAAATTTTAGCTTTTTATTTATAAAAAGTAGTTCCTTGACAGTGACGGCGAGTGACGTCAGCTGTATAACTACTCCCAAGCCTGAATATTAACTATGATGGCCGATCATTGCATAATAGTCAAAGACTGGGTTAAATTGAGAATGATTTGATTCCTTGTATTTTAGAATAAGGTCCTATTACATTTCTGCATTATCTTTTCTCGATGTCTTGTTTCCTATTACGAGTTTCTATATCAGATGTAATGGAGAAGTTAGAATTATTGTAATACAATCCGTGGCTGGGAAAGATATCTCTGTCTATAACTATTTGGTTGTCTTGAAAACTATTTTCAAATTACTTGTTAAAATTTATCCGAATTGATATGTCCAGTTACAACTTACACGTTATTTGAGGCCCCTTGATGCCACTGTCTGGGTAGGCTTAACATACCGTCTAGCCAAGTTAATCGGCAGTTATGGAATGTTTTATTTGTCGCTATGATAAACCTTCAGTGTTTTGATATTTTTCATGTTATAAACATGTTGGCCTTGTAAGCCAAAGGTCTCGGGTTCGATCCCCAGTGGAGGCATGTCACATTTTCTTTCACACCAGATACACAAATAAACATATATGTATGTGTTCTCTTGTTTACAACCATTGTTCAACCATTGTTGAAGTCATTAGTTGTCCATATTAGATAATACTGTAATTAATGATTAGTGATTACACTATACTGACATCCCCGTGTCCCCATGAAGTAGGTTCAATACACAGATGAATGCTGGCGTTACGAAATGTATGTAATTCCTGTACATTTATTGTGAGGGTCTAAGGGGCTGATTCCACAAAGCAATTTCCGGCTTAAAGTCAAAGTACTCAATTCAATTTTGTTGGAATCTGTGCACAAAATGTCATAGAGCTGTGAGATAAATATTAACCTACTGACATCTAGAACAACATTCCCATATATTGAACTTCAAAATTTAAAAGAAGGAAATTTAGATAGATTTATTGCTTCGTTGAATGGCCCCTTTGTAGAGTGCACAATGGCTTAAGCTTGTTAGAACAATTTGAAAAAAAAAGACTATTGCAAGTTTAGATTAAGGCGTTCTGTTGAATATTAAAGTCAAGGCAGCGTTGTACTGCATATTGTATTAGACAATACATATTTAAAACGGCATATTCTCCCACATTCATTTCGGTGTTCAAGCGTTCTGTAGTTATTAAGTCAGTTGGCTTATTGGTTTAATTAAATACTTTCAATCGTGATAGAATAATTATATATTAAAGACTGTTTTTTAACCGTGTGTGTGTTTTTCTCGCTTTCAGACTCAACTGGATATACAGAATATACTTCGTAT
>JAVFBY010009018.1:0-11096 GCA_034781015.1 Tonicella lineata
TCCATTGGCTGTATATCATCACATGGTCATTTTCCAAATAAGGAAATACTGTGTAGGATTTTGCAATCGATCATATGCTATTCAGAAAAAACGTAAGCCATCGAAAAATCCAACATGGCTCCGAATTTTTCAAGATGACTGCCAATGACGTCAATTTAATGAATATTTGGATCAGAATCGTTCAAATCGTGACACAAGCAACAAATTCCGCATGCATGATCTCCTAAGGCTAATTATTTAGAAAAAAAAGTATTAATCGACAGAACGTATGAATGATAAAACAGAATTGCAATGCTGGTGGATAAAATTTATTACCGCTGAAAATATGAATAAAACTAAAAAAAAAGGCACCTTACTGACTGCGCTTTCCAATGTGAGATATTGATATATTGCAATAGCAACCAACTACGTATATTCAATAATCTCATTTTTTTTTCGAATTTATTTCTAACCTTAAAGAAATGGACGAATTCACTATTTCTTATACAGACTTATCCCGATGGATTAACTTGTTGTTTTTTTTTTAGTCTATTGCTGAATTATTTTTGCACGAAATTCTGGTAACATTGTGTTTAATAAATCATTCTTACCATTTTAGTATAGACTGAAAGAGTTTTTATGAAACGGAAGAAATATCAATAATACCAATGGCTGAAAATTGTCTCTAATAATTCCGTATAACTGAAGGATTAATCCTTGACAAATTCTACATTTATTGTTTTTAAAAAACGATTTGAAACGTTTAGTTTTTTTGAAGCCAGGCAGCTTTTAACAAAACAAAATATAATTGCTTATTTGTTTTTAAATCGAGGCAAGAATTATAATTTGGGAAAAAAGAATATTGTTTTCAACGAAAGCAAAAGTTTTTCTCAGGCTAACAGACATTGGTCCTTACATGTCTGTCTAGTTTATTTTTAATATTCATTCATTTGGTAGTAGCCCTGTTGCAATTAACTAAATAAGTATTGGTTTGATAAATTTATTTAGTTTGTGTGAACATGTTATATGAACAGGTCGATAGAATAAAGACCTGATTCTGTTTATCAACGTAATTGTAAGAGACATGTTTATGCCGGGGTGTACGTATAACTGGTGACGGTTTTATTTTTGCGGGAAAGATTCGTGTGCTGATAGATTTATTGAAATTAACTAAGTGATACGTTGTAAACAATTTTTTTTTGTAAATCATAAGTATGATCCAAATGCCGTCTATTTTTAAATTTCAGTTATGTCTGAAAATTTATGAAATTGTATTATGTATTACATACAATGTGTGTGTCATATATGGTAGAAGAAACTATCAGAGAGCTATTTAAAGAGAAAACGAAGATTGTGTACACTCCAAATCCTATTAACCAAAATTAAAATCAAGAAAACTTAGCAACTTGGTCAAAAAATGTGTAAGAAATTAATGTTTAGCGTCACTTATGGCGGCCATATTGGAGTTTGAAGTGGTTACCGGTAACGTTTTTTTCTTAAAATGTAACACCAGGAGATAACTCATGCGAAATGTGGTGCTTGTATGACCGTTTGAACAATTATTCACTACTCTGCCGGACTAATGAGAGAATTAAAGTGTACAGAATCACAGATGACAATTGCAGTTGTGTCTCATTTCAGCAAACACTCAGTTGATAACAGCACACAAGAGGGAATGCATACCCCAACTGTTTTGTCCCATCTCGGATCATGCTGTATAGATAATTCCTTTTTTGTTGTAATTAATAAGATCGGCACAAACATTGGACTTTAAAAAATAGTAACCAATGCAGCAATTCTGCAAGTCTGTTACTTATCGACAATATAAACTGCATAAATACAAGTGAGGTTTGCTTATTTTTATGATTTGCTCAAGTTGGGATTTGGCAGATTTAAAAAAAAATATATATGTTATGCATTAAACCGACGAATAGGAATATTAGAACTACTATAATATTCAATTAGGTCCTGACTTCGCTCAGTTTCCAGGCGTTAACATATTGACATCTTGTGAAAACCTCATTTATTCTTCCAGATTGGCCATGTGTTGTTTTAACAAAAGAGATCCAGATACCACTTCCTTCATAATAGAAAAACACAATGCTTAATTCGGTTAAAACATTACCGGTTTTGCTTTCATTTCATTTGGTTTAATTACACAAACGACAAAAATGTACACATTCATATAAGATAATTTCATAAAATGTTATTATCAATATAATATTAGTAAATATAACAATAAGCACGCCAGGCCTCAACATTTCTAAAAAACGGATCAAAACAAAAAAAGTTTCAACAGTTAAAAATTTAAGGAAAAGGAAAAAAAATGAACAGAAAATTACTTCGTCTCTATAGTGATCCTGAAATTATCGGAAATCAAAGCCGTTTCAGATAAATGAAAATACATGAAATACAATGATTTGGTCTGCTGTCGGTTACTTTATACACTTTGAGCAATAGGGCTTATCAAAGTAAAGGCCGAATACTGGTTTTCTTTCTGTCACGTCATAAGGGCCAAATCAACATAAAAAAGATACCAATCACTTATATGTTGAGATAGCTCTTGAAAAATTGTAACCTGTTGTTGTTTTTTTTGTGAGGAAATCCTCATTAGCATCATATTAATTCTTTATCAGGCGAGCTAATTTAGTGCCAGATGTACAGTCTCCGTTTTTATCCGCCGTGAGCATTCTCATAAGAAACAATATCACGGCGAAAATAAAACCCGAATCGAGGATGGTCGCTGTAGCCCTATCCTTTTAGTCTAAGGTCCACTAACGGCCGTAAGGCGTTACATTGCTTTAAAAGAAAAAAGGTGAGTTTATGTATTTTTCCCAGATTAAAAAAGTTATGAACTATCTTTTTTTGCCATAAACTGAAATTGTTGATATCCTATTTTTCTTTTAATTCAATGTTAAAGATATGAATTTTGCTGGTAACACCAAAAGTACAATGCGCACACCTGTATACGTACGCTAGCACCTATACCAAAACATTATATAAACACACCTATACCATTCTCAAACATTAACTAATTGACTGAGTTATAATTTATACGGGCAATTTTAACATCTTTTTTAGTTATAAAATGGTATTATAAGGCGTCCATTTCCTGTTATGCTAATTATAGCAAATTGCTCAATGCTGACAGCGAGACGGTACACTTTTTCATTAAATTGGGGGTCTTGACAAGTATAACCCATACAAAAAACTATGGACCCTAAATTAAGGTTTGACCCAAAAAACGGCTTTGGCACCCGGACTAAAGGCAGACACTCTAGCATCTATAGCGATATAAGCTCAGCATTCTAAGTGCGAAAGATGTATTATATATACAGCAACTGGGGCTCAAAGTCGTGTTATTCTGTACGTCTGATCTCTTCTATCAAAATGGCGTTAGAAGATTAACATGTTTTGACCGAACCTGACGGCTAGATATCGGACAAATTCTGACCGACAGATAATCATATCTACCCGTCCGAATGGACGACCAAATTCATCATATTAATACTCGAAGACGACTTACAGTTCAGGAAATCTTAAAAATCGATCAGAGGTTTCCCGGACAAATATTCGAAAACGAAAAGCGGATGATTGGGCAAATACTGATATTTCCAAAAATGCGTGTGTTTTCACATACAGAATAAACAATAAATTGCATGTATTAATTCTATTTCTATATACGTGACGTCATCCAATTTCTATATTGCTTTTGTATATTTCGTCACTAGGTAATGAACATTTACTTTAATGCCTTCACGTTGGAAACAAACTCAGATATTAACGTACGTTTAATTATTTAACCTTCACACTGGCTTCATTATGTGATCTATTTGATTACGAATCTTAAGCTCTATCACGATTATCTAGCAAACTATGGTAAGCTGAGACAGGATAATTTGTAGCAAATACAACCAATCTATGCTAGAAATCTCCATTGCATCGTTCGTCGTGTCGCTGGTCTGGAATAAAACCAAATTAGAAGCTATCGGTTTGTTTTTGTGTATGCAGTCGTTGAACTATTAGGTTATTTTATCATTTATATAATGAAGTTATGAGGGCTTTTAACGATTTATCTGTCCAAAAAAATAGGAATTCTATGCTGCATTATTTTTTTTTTATTCAATTTATTTGTTTAATGGGCTCAGATTGTTTTTGCCTCACATATGTCTTTCTATTATTAAAATTCTGGATTGATCAGTGGAGAGAATACTGTTTCGTGAGTCCGCTTTTAATGCTGCCATTTTGATGCTTGGCTTTGTATGCCAAAACTGGCATTGTGGTGCTTGACTTAGTGTGCAACGAATGTGTGTATATGTGCATGTAAACATACATTTTCATACTTGACAGAGTGCCACGAACGTGTATATGTGTAAACAGCCATTGCTATGCTTCACTTTGTGTGCAAGAAATGTGACTGTGTAAACTGATAAGTTCACACTTTACTCTATATGCAACGAATGTGTGTATGCGTAAACTGCCATTGCTATGCTTGGCTTTGTGTACAACGAATGTGTATATGTGTAAACTGGCATTGGAATGCTTGGCTTGTGTGCAACAGATATGACTGTGTAAACTGATAAGTTCATACTTTACTCTATATGCAACGAATGTGTATATGTGTAATCTGGCATTGCTATGCTTGGCTTTGTGTGTTCCGTTTTAAAGGTGTATTAATATGTGTGGCTGTCAATAAAATAGCATTTGTTTCAACACCCTCTGTATTGGAAAACAAATGGAAACGTGGAACACTTACGCAAATCTAAGTATTTTACCTTATGTGATACTCTAAAACACTGGCTAGATTGCGTATGGCTTTCTATATCTGGTTTATATGCCATCTGGTGCTCTAACTTAAAAGGAAAACATGTTGTTCATGAAACGTTGATATTATCAGTAAAATGGCGCAGAAAGTTACCAAATGGTTAGAAACTAGCGGGCTTACTAATTCGCTGGGAACGGTTTATTCAAGCACAATTGATTGTGCTGGGTAAACACATTGCTTAGTAAAGCGGAGACAGATAACAATGTGTTTTTAATCATTAACCATTTTTTGTGACAGCAATAGAAAAGCTGAATGCGTCCAAGGGTCTCAAAAGATATAATCCTGATACCTCATAGATAGACAATTATCCTGTTGTTATGAACACCCTTATCAAAAGGTGCTGATGGATTAAGATGTTTTGGGATAACCTGACAGCAGAAATCTGTCAAAGCCATATCTACATATGTACCGTCAATACCAGCGAATAATCCATCTTACTAATACTTACGTGGCTGTCCATGTGCGCACAGCGTCCAACGGTGGCTAACAGCAGTATATGAAAGTTTGTCAGAGAGAAATATTTGTCAAACAAATGTGAAAAATAATAATAATAAATTTTCATTAATTTAAAAGAGTTAAATTAATACTGATACTTCCAAAACATTAGATCAAAATGCTGAGATATAGGATAAAGATATAGTTCTAAATTCCTATTGTAGTGCAATGTTAAACTTTTCCGTTGTTATTGACAACCAGTTAAATAGTTATTGATCGGTGGCGAATAATTTGTAAGTTTGCAGTGGAATATATCTATATTTCCAACTAAACAAATATAAAAGGATATCCTTGGAATTTGATGTATTTGACTATAACTCCGCTGCTTGTATAAACACCAGGCTTTACAAATTGAAATGTATCAATTGGAGGATCCAATTGGACATCAATTAACTGTCCATCCAGAGAAATGCTGCCTGGTCGAAATAACTATATACCAAAGCCACCAAAACTAAGTGGACTATTTCTCTGTCAATAATGTAAGGATTGTTCTGATGGTAATACGCAAGTCCAAATGGAGCGGGAATTTTCAATTTTACCATAGTCTTAAAAAACGAGCATATAATATGTTAATAAAAACCCAGAACACAAAGTTCCATGATATTGATAATAAATGCCTCAAAGCCAGCAGCCACATTATTCGTATATGCTGCAGACCACGGGGCATGTCTCGCAGTGCTAACTTGTTTAACCTGTAATCAAAACTTGTTGAAATAATCTGCCCATGCTAGAAACTAAACGAAAGCCATGTTCCCGAATGATTTACCATAGTTTGTAACAAGAAAATGAATCTGCTATAAAGATCAATGGAACCCTCGTGTGGGTTTTTGGAGAACATAAGCTACGTACAGGTACAGCTGGAACCAGGATTACTAAATAATTGGATGGATGATTAAATGCTGGGTTTGTGTGTGTAAAGTAAAGCTAATGGGACGTGACCTTACTGTTGAATCCACACAGTTTGCTTGTTCTTGAGCTTTGGCAAAAGAAAGTAGAAATCCGGATTACGAGTTATTTGAATAGGGCAATATGATTGAACTTATAAAAAATGTGTTCAGGCTCTATAAATCAAGCCATGATTCTGTTAAAAAGTAATTATAAGAATGCCATCTTAAATTCGTTTATTCTTGAAACGTACGTCATGGCAAGTAGTGTGGTGGTCTGGGTTAGATAGGTGTACTCTCTTAGTGCCACTTAATGCGCTACAACCCAAACAAAACAAAATCAAGTGGAAATGGTTTTCCATGTATTATGACAGTCTCATCGTGGTATCATTTAAAGACATGTATATTTTTATACAGTTTGTAATATGAATGCGGAATTATACTGATGTGACATTTCCCCTCGTTTTCAACATTTAACAGGACATGCTACATAAATAGAGCTCTCCGACCGAATGACTTGTGGGTACAATTTCTACCCTCTGGAACAGTGGTGTAATCTATCTCATTACAGCACAATAGCACGCAATACATATTCAATGCAAGTGAAATGAATATGCATAGTCTGACTTTGTGATTTGATGATATAGATGGCGCTACTGTTCCAGTGGTTAGATTTTTTTTTACTAACAAGTCATTTCTGTCGGAGAGCCCTATTGTGTTTTACTGGAATATAGACATCTAACAATAGACTCGATATGCCCGCATCCCACTATTCACAGTATAATATTTATAAAATAAAGGCAACGGGTAACCAGTCTATGGTTTACTCCTTTCATGCTGAGGACCAAGTGTGGAACGAGTACATCATTCTTTAACCATTGCGTTAACTCTTTAATTGTCCAATCTATACCCAGTAGTCACAAATGGACGCTGCAAACACGATGGATTTATGATGAAAAGTCTTAAGGCATTGTTCACCATTTTACTGTTTTGTGAAATGATTTGGAAACTATCGGTTTGCACTTTGTTTTCTTTTCTTTTGTTGCTGTTGTTGTTCGTATCGCAGTCGTAGGAATATTGGCTTGTTTGTAGTCTTTTACGATAAAAACATATCTGGTTTAATATAATTTGTCTACCCATAAAAACAGACAATGTCCCAGAAATTTTTGCCAATAAATCAATTTGTTGGACTGACCTCTAGCTTCAACTCTGTAGATTGGTGGACAGAATAGACTGAACTAAATAAATTATTCACTATCTGCTAAAAATTAAACTTATGTGTTTTTCTGGCTGATTTTATATTTAATATTTGTTTTAACATCCGCTGTATCGTAAAAGGAAATGGCAATCTAAACTCTACATCAAAACCAGGTCCTTGACCTTGTGTGAACCCGACAGCGGTGAATGTAACGTGTGAATGGGTTTCCTTTTCTGTATGCTATTATCCCTGACGTTTAACGGGCACATTCTCGTTTATCAAACGTTAGCAATCCTAATGGTGTGTAAACCAAGCAATTGTCAGTAACTTCCGGGTTTAGAAAGCCACAGCTCCTTGATTATTCAAACAGTATACCTATTTGTACTAGAGCGAATTCATGTCAGATATCTGGTAGACACATGGTTGACTGAAGCGGAAGCCATCATAAATGTTTCCAATGTCATTGTTCTTAACTAGACGGCCAGTAATTGTATAGGAATAGGTCACATGGATGTATAACGCATATTGTCCCAGGGCATTCCCCGAATGCAATAAAAACGTTAGGTATTGATGAAACTGTGAATGTTAAAATAGTTGGGTGGTAATCAAATACTATATTTGTGTGTAAATAGCTAAGGCTCCGTGACGTAGCTGATGAATCTGTACAGTTAATGTGTCCAATGGCTTAACACAAAACAACTGGAATCAAGCGACCATTTAGTACTAATGGTTTATATGAGCTAGAACAGTATGGCAGATATTCAGATAAATGTGACTCAGCTCCAGATAAAGCCGCCATGAACTTTTGCTTTCAAGAACATCATCTTATTTAATGCTTGCTAAAGTTCGTTTCCCAAATAAACTTGCGAGGTCATCTGGGAACATCCAATATTGTTGTGACTGGTAAGACTGGGTTAGCTAGGGTTTTTATTAACAAAAGCAATTCAAAGAAGCCTTTAGACATATTTCCGTTTTATGGCGTTATAGAACATCACTGAATGAACATACGCCATATTCTAGTCATATAAAGGTATTCTGTTAAGATACCGTTCCACGCAGATTGCTTATTTATTGCATGGCTCTCTCGAAGCCTTATCCTAACGCGAAAGGTTTATAGCTTTTATCGGGTAACAAATTGTCCTCTGAAAGGAGTTATTTGACAGGAATAAAGCATTAATTTAATAATTGTCATATTTTGTATCTCAAGTATGTGGCATTGTTAACAAATAAGATAACACTTTCATAATAAATTCCTCTGCTGTGAATTTGCAGTAAGTATGAAACAGGTTTTTAAACGGGACAATGGTAATAATAATAAGCACTTAAAATGTTCCTAATGATAGCTGGGGGTGGGGATGGTGTGTGTGTGCGAGGGGCTGGAAAGCGATTTGTACTTTGCCAGGCTCATCACCACCTGCTTGGATAATGTTATCTTTACAATGACAAAGAATATTGTCCACCATGTGATTACAGACGTCGAACAATGGTTCTTCTTGGCGAGCGTTGTACGTAGCTATCTCTTCACTATCCACGATAGAGTTTAAATCTTCACTCGAGACAGATTCGCTCCATCAAGCAGCGGTCAGTGCACCTAACAGCGTTAATATATACTAAATACGAGTCCGCACCTCACTGACGACCGCAACACCCGTTATTATGCCCGCAACGCCCGTTATCCACAACACCCGTTTTAACGAAAACGAAATCAAAACTTTCTGTTTATGTAAAAAATGAAAAGCGCTTAACCTTTTGTATCTGGGAAAAAATTAAAACAGAAACTCTCCGATTTTCCTTTTATAAATAGTTTTAGTCCATTTAGCGGTTAGTGGGTCTTTAAGTCTCTGTAAAGAATTCGTTTTTATTACTACTACTGATCTGTGATAACTAAGGTCATGTATATACATTGGAAGTAATGAATAATTGTATGTAAACTGTTAACTTTTGTAAAGCCTACTTCTGAATACATTTGTTGCGTTTGAAGCGTGTACAAACAATGCTTCATGTACATTTATTAAAATAGTTTTATAGTGGCACTTAAAGTTACAATTTTCGCGAGCCAAGATTAAAACACATGTAGCATTAGACTCATTGAACATGTCACCAGGGTGTGTAAGCGGCGTCAACTTAGGGCAGATAACCCTGTCCAACACGGGTTTTATACTGCGTGGTCCTTTGGTGTTTTGTCTTGGGGTTTTTTCCGAGTGGAAAAAAAATGGCACAGGATCAAAAGCACGTTTTCTATCGAAAGTCTACATTATACCTAAACACAGTCGATAGATTATATCTTAGGATCAAACGATGTTTAACTACATGTGTGAGAACAGGCCTATGGAATGCTCTGTGCTATACCAAGCGATGGTCAAAACAAATACACGCGACTGTTGCGTGGGAGAGGGTCGCTTATTGGTGCCATTACGGATGCAGACACCAATCAGAAACGAGCATATGAAGCTGGGTCACAGCATGAAAACGCTGTCTTATACCGCATGGTGTCTCTTTACGTGTATATGGGAAGAGATTCCATGTGTTCGGGTAATGGTTTTCAAGTGTTTATCTTTGTTCTCTGAAATGTGAATTAAAGCATTGATCTGATGGCTAATTTGGATTTAGTGTCGTGATTGTCCTATGGTCCGATTTATCTCAATTATACAGACGAATAGCAGCGACGTGTTTTTGAAAATGATTCTGATTGAGAGGTCTTATAATAAATGTAGGTGAACAACACAACTTAATACCGCACCAAACCCACGCAATGACCCAGGTAGTTACATATGATTACATATGATATTTAGGTTGTCGAGTGTAGGTATGTCCATGTATTTCCACATTGCTTGGAATCGGATCCATTTCCCAATTACAATGTAAACGGGCTGTAGAACGTTAGCTTCTGTATATAGAAAATACAAATCTTATCCATTGTATTGTATAGAAATATTTATTTGTTCTTTCGATTTTGGCAAAAAAATACGTCTTTGAGACTGATTATTGGAGCATGTTGAGGTATCTCGTACTGTTATCCTTGTCAAACGCACATTGTTCGTCTAAGAACACTCTGCATGGTATGATAAAAGTACCAGAACTGTCTCCGCATGTTAATATGATATTGGAAGATTGTGAATAACGTCCTCAAGCAATTTCTGAAGCTGATCGGATTCAGTATGAGTGTGTGCCACCAACAAAAGCGATACCCAAAGTCGGGGAATTGCTTCGGACGAATTATTATTTACAACAAAGCGTTAATGACTTACTATCCATCAAAGGAATCTATCTTTCTATCTCAGCAATTTCTTGTCAGCAAGTTGGCGTAGTTAAGAAAACCTCAAGTAGGGTTTAAGATGGTTTACTAATTACCTGGTGTATGATCTTTACAGATACCAAAAAACAGTGACATGGAACAATATATTTATACATGATGTATTATGCCATTATTCATTACAATATCGTTATTCTCAGTCTGTCGTGCATTTTTATAAGAGTTTTCGCAAAATTGTATTTCGAAATTAAAGAACACGACATTGTCTTTCAGTATACACCATTTCTTGGAAATACTCTGTATTCCATATTTCGAATAAATTGCATATGCACGGCTTTACGATGAGTATATACTAGGAAACTAAATTTGATTGTTAAAACAGCTTTTACTTTATTTACACTTTTCCCTACAAACAGTAAAATATAGACGTGTAAATTATTTTATAAATGTAAACAGAGATGC
>JAVFBY010009129.1:0-13715 GCA_034781015.1 Tonicella lineata
CCCCACCCCACCACCTCCACCATAACGCGTAGCTCTCGTAGACCTGCTTAGCTTCGCCGCAGGTAAAAAATAATTTAAACAGAATTTTTTTTCCACGTAATATGTCGAACATAGGACGAAAATGTAATTCATAAGACGAACACCTTTAAATGAAAAACGCATCTTGTACTCGTGAATAAAACAGTATTTTCCAGGATAATACTATTAAATCAAAGCAAATATAACAATTATTGCAAAGACAATAATTATCCGCAAAAATGTTTTCATATTGGGTTACTCTGACAAAAAACAAATAACGATTAACAAGTAGAGGCGGTTTTTTGTGTTTTGTCTGTGGTTGAAACGAGATGCATTATGGGCTGAAAATCCACTAATCGCAGAAGGCAAAACGAACTTCTTTATTTGCCATGTATTTATCTATAACTTTAGAAAAGTTAGATTATAATATAATTATGTATGACTAAAATTATCATTACTTAAACACAGTCGCGGCAAACATTGCCGCCATGCCTTTTTTTTCTACGTGGAATTTCTCGTGGAAACAACAGTTTTTCCTATATGTCCAAAATATAGATATTTGTTATTAATATTATGTAAGAAAGACCCGGATATGCTTTTCTGAGAAAAGTGATATTTCAGTGCAGTGAGATAGCACTTTTGGATTTTCACTTCGAATTGTGCTGCATCATACGCGTTAGTTTTTATTGTGACATTGTATATGGATAAATTTTATTTTATGACGCAACATACATGTCTTACAATTAGTCGCCAGCTTTCAAATGACGTAATTTTAGTTGACGTTATGCTTTGAACCGCGTCATGCTGCGACCAGTTACATGAAAGGTCGTATGACAAAAAACATCGTAAGATATCGCATTTGCTATGACGCCTAAAAACTTTATTGCAGGACGTCATGGCCACTAAGATATCGTGCGATATTTTGTGCTGTACGACATTTCGTGAAACTGGTCCTTGAACTCGTCTGATTTCAAATGTGACAATGCATGGTGATTTACGAATTTATCGACATATACCTTATAAAAAGAATATTACAGTGAAGTGTGAATGCCATTAAATTGACCAGGTAAATGGTTGAAGCGAATAACTCCATCAACGCTTCGCCTTTCGTGAGTTATTACTTTTACCACTCACTCGAGTAAAATTAATGGTATTCACACTCGGGTTCGATCCCCGGTGGAGGCATGTCCCATCTTCATTCTCTGCATTATTGACATATACATGTATATATAATTCAATGCACTTTATATCCATTATTGCTGCGTTATCGATTGCTGATTTTGCTGTCCCCATTGGTTTTTAAAACAAAAACTTGCTTTTATGTATGAATAACGTAGGCCTACTGGAAAGCACAATTAAATAGTAAATGTAAAATGTAGTGTGAACAAATGCAACAAATTGTGACTTAAATATTAACCAAAGCTACAACTTTATGTATTGTCCCATCCCATCCGTCGTTTGGTTTCTCCTGATAATGATAATGACACAGTTACTCTATTAAGTGATGCGATGGACCGATTACTAGACAAGTCAAACAGTTTGATATCAATATTTAAGCGAAGCTTAAAATCCATGTTAAACATACACAGAAAGACACTAAATGCTAGATCTATTATATCGCTAATGATCAATAACACATTGAGAGCTGTTTACTCTCATGGTAACGGAAGCACATTGTGTCCTGTCCCGGCAGAATGAACGTACCGACCAACGTCACACGTTACACCTTTGATGGAGTTACCTGTCTCTAATTAAAAAACATTCACAAATACAAACATGCTGTTCAGTTGAGGAGAAAAATCTGAAAACGACCGAAATGAATAGAGAGGTCAGCATGAGAAGTTGTCTAAATGATGTGCCGTTTAAACTCGCTCGCCCATTGGTCATCACAATGAGCCTATTTGGATTGTTACATCTCAGTGGGAAGGAAAGGAGATGGGCACTGATTACAAAGATATCTTCCACTATCGTTATTCTGCTCATGTGGGCTCTGTTCATTCGATTGTTTGCACTGTATGTGTCGAAAGGTCTGGGTCCAATTCTACTTGTAAAAATTGTGTTTCATTCCTGGACGTTTCTGTGCACGGCTGCAGCAACGTCGACGTACATGGCTTGTAGAAATCAGAATACGCTCGTAGAGTTTTTAACCCGGTGGTCGACACTGCTGAAGCTGAATCGTTGATGTGGACAGGATTGTGAAAATGATTCTTCAGAGCGTTACGCAAAAAAGACCAAACTGCGCCTTACATTGTGTTTGATCTGCGGTTGGCTTGGGGTTTTAATCTCTTCTGGTGCATTTGGTTATGCTATCTTTCAGACAAATTTTACTAACTTTATGTTAAGCCCTATGGACCCAAATCACCCACAGGCTCTACCATTGAAATTCTTCGTGTTTGTGATATCTGTCTATATGTCCTCCATCTGGTTGTTTACACTATGTCTATTCTATAGCATAGGATCAGTCATTTACGAAGAGTTTCGAATATTCCATATGGATTTCCAGAAAGCTGTTCAACAAAACGGAGATATTATTGGTTTTGGAAACTACCGGAGACGACATCAAGAGATCTGTTTGCTTGTTGAAAACGCTGATGACATGCTGAGCAGATACAGTGCTATCAGTATTCTCGTGACAATGGTATGCAAGATGTTGGTTCTATACAATATGATCCGGTTCCCTGGCGAATTCAATGATTTGGTGGTATTGTTGTCTAATGTATTCTGGCTACTCTCTGGTTTGCTCTATATGGCTGTTATCGCTGTCGGCGGAGGTTACCTAAACCACATGGTAAATAAATAATTATCTTATCACTTCATTTTAAATAAATTATAAAACCTGACCTACATGTATACTAATATTCCCGGAATAGTTTGAAAAACATTTAGTTACTCGATCTGATATTGATTAATTATTAGCATAAAACTAATGATATAAGCACTGTTCCATCGAAGATGTATCCCAATAAGACGGTGTTTACAATTATTGTCATTGATTACCTGCCCAAATTTTAAAATATTATATTCACTGAACTCATGTTACAACCTATATCAGTAGTTTACGCTTAGTTTAATATCATCACTTTGTACACAGGCCCATTGCCCACTGAAGACGATACATAACATCCAACCGAAGATCTTCTCTACGGAAATATCTTTCCAGGTAACTTTTATTTGCTACGGCATATATTTAAAAGTGTGCTTTTTTGCGTCTCCCATACATTCTTGTTGCAATAACTTGTTTGGTGTTGTTTGACGAAAGAATTTTGTTTCGCTAAGTTAAATATGTTTACTTTCAATATACAAATGTACCGTTTGCCTGTTGAGAGAAACAAATTGTATGCGTCCATCGGGAATATGACGGCGTCCCATCCATTGTGGAGTGATTCACCACAAATCGGTTTTAGCTGCATTTTAGCCCAGCAAGTACCAAGGCATCGCGAAGCCCAAATAAATACTCACAATCAATATTTAAAGGATGTGTTTCGGTCTGTCAATATTGGTAAGTTGATAGGGTTATGGGGAGTGGTATTGTTTATCTAGAGACGTCAAATTAAAAGGCTACCAATTAGACTGGGTAGTACAAGTTGAGTCCTCCAGGATTTTTCACATTTTGTTGATCAAATGCAAGAGGGCTGTTGATAACAAAACTACTGATAAATGATAACCGTGATGTACACCGTGTGCAATCTAACTGACTAGTAATTTAAATAATCTGTACCTAATAAATCCTTGTTTTGTTTCTATTCATTTTATGATGTACTGGTGTTTCTTAGCTGAAACGAATTATCTTGTAGTTTTAATCAAATCAAGGAGTAATTATACTAGCTGAAGTTGGAAGGCAGTACTGAGTTCAAAGAAACATTTTCCCCCTAACCTCCGGTGGACTTTGTATTACATTCAATTATTTCACGATAATACCTTAATGTATGCGACAATAACATTGTGGTCCAGTTCATTATTTGATATAGACATGTGTCTCCGTACTCACTGTGTACTAGTGGTACAAGTATTTTCTTAATAGTAGATACATCCAGATAGAGTGGACGAGTTTACCAAGTGTCTGCAAACAACCCGGTACTGTTATGGATTGGAAATATTTATATTTATCTGAACTATGCATAAATGGCATCTTAAACCATTATATTATGTACACACTCATGTCTGCCTGTCACGTGATAGCGCTTACTTACATAATTATAACACCTTTAAACACCTGGTAGGCGTTAAAAGTTGACAATTTTAACTGCCAGTCACTCTGTATATATATTTACCTGAACCAAAACCAGTTACGTTAATAGACTTTTCTTTTGGACATATAAACTTTTAGTTACTATACAAATAGAGTGTGCTTGGAGTTCAAAGAGGGCAGAGATTAAAATTGTATTCGGGTTATCTTTTCGGACATTGGGATTTAAAACGGTTTAAGGACTTGGACAACATATTTAAGTTAAGTATCATTTGATTGTTAAAGGTTAAATACAGGAATATAACAACAGAATTAAGAATACCTGGTTTTTAGGTTATATTGCCCGATTCTGTAACTAAGATTAAGGGTTCCTTTACGGTTGGAATGATTGTCAACCTATATATTAAATATACTTTTATTTAAAACTTGTCGTTGCGTCGTTATATCATAATACAGTTGCCTCCTGCTAAGGTTTGTATTTCGATTCATTTATATGTAGATTTAGGATTCCTTTTTAAAAGCACTTCCACTGTCACTACCATCAAACAGGAATTTTGATAATTTGCATATATATAAGTGAGGTCTAATTATAATATCTCATAAAGGACTCTCTAACATATTCCTCGTCCGAGTTATGATGTGACTGTGCCAAGCGAGGTCCATCAGGCCGAGGTGCTCTTTCTACCTCACGACCGGGTTGGACGCGCTAGAGCGTCCAGGTACGCCTCTTTTAAGAGGCCGAGCCGCTGGCCACAAAAGAAGTAAAAGGGGTCGCAGACGCTCTCTCTCGAATCTACAAGCGGGCCTTCTGAAATGGCCGTCTCTCCTCCAGGTCGACCCTAGATGCGAGTTCATGGGCGCGAATAGCCAGCTTCTAGCATTCCGGGATCAGGGTATCATGGAGCGCTGAAACCGAACCCTGGCTGAGCGGTTATTCCGAAATCAGTACTTCTCAGGAGATGCACCTCCTTCCTGGGAACGATTAACCTAGTGTTCGGTATCTCTATCAGTGAGCTTAAGGGTGGGCGCCGCCGCGCAACTGACCCTGTATGGTCCCTCAAGGTGTACCGACTGGGGCGGTAAGTCACAAAGTCTGATGAATTTGTGTTGTACTATCTACTGGATGAACATGTACGCGGCTTCGTTCAAGAAGAGCTGCTTGTGGTGCATCCTGACACAGAGGTACACCCGGATGGTGGTCTCAGACGTGGAGGAGCTCTTCAATAACTTTGCGTTACTGCGCAACCGTATCATAATGGACATGCGCAAGGGTTTCCACACCATTTTTCTGTGATCTAGCGCTAACTATCAAAGGGAGATAGCGAGACTTTTTTTTAGGTACTGCCCATATTTGCGATGGCGCACAGACCGCAGCCGGATCCTTGCCATGGCGATAAATCTTCTTGCCGAAGAGAGCCTCTTTGTACTGCTCGTGGCGGATTTTCTTCTTCACAACGCTCTTTGTCAAACCCATAGTTTTGTTTATGTTTTCCCCATCGGCCTCAAAGATCGAGTACATTTATGGACCAACATACTCGGCTATGGGTCGCCAGAAGCACTCGTCCTTCATCTTGACTAGGACCTTTTTATTTGTCGTGCTGTGCAGATGGTGGTCCTTAGGGTTGTCGGACACGTTGAAGAGTTGCGCGTTGTCTGCAATGCCCTTGTAAACATCGTCTGTCTGGAGTTTGGGGAGGAGGCGATCGGTGTCCGTGTAAAGGAGCTGACAATGTTCCCTGTACTGTCCCTTCATCTGATCGTAACAGAAACATTACATGTCAGACATTTGGAGATGTCAAGGATACCTATTCCAACAAACACAGGGCGATTGAGAGCCAGTCGGCTCTTGTGGACCTGGATCGCTGCTAGGTTATCACCAACGATGTAAACCCGTGCGAAGGCTGGACTGGTGCTATAGAGCCTGTCCTCTCTATCAGAGCGAACACGCTTCACATTCACCAGCTTGCGGGTGTTCTCCATGGTATTCCCGAACACAGAATTGTCATGAGCTTGTAGAGGTCCTTCTCAAAACCTTTGGTTTTCCTCTTGCTGAGCTCGGTGTTCATACTGATGTAAGGCTCCATCCTGGGTCTCTGATTAAAAAAACAAAGCTGTGTGAATCCTTTTTTAACCCATGCCCAGAGACAGATAGAGCTGCATGTTGCGCTAGTGGAGCACATATCGACTAGTGGAGCACACAACTTATTGTGAAGGTTTGGGACCAACTTCTCAACCTCACTAGGCGCCACCCCAACACCAAGAAGCTTGTGCTGATACTCCGACATCCACTGTTTTTGGACTACCATTCGCTCCACGGGCCAGCGGATACGCATTGTGCGCGTCATGCAGCTTTTCCAGGCTGTCGAGTGGGTGGTCGGTTATGCTTACTGCACTGAAAACCACATGTCTCTACCCACTGAAAACCACATGTTGGTAGTGATTGACTCATGGCCTATCCGTACAGATTATTAGCGTCTAGGTAGAGTATGTGAGTGAGGGGCTTAAACGGCTGATACCCTTCTTTCTGTGAATTGTGGCCTGTGCATGGCGATTTGACACCACGCAGACACCACCGGGCAATCTCTTCTCAATGAAGAGATGTTGGACATAGTCGGTCAGCAGCTCCAGTTTGACCCCCGTTTTCTTAAGCAATGCGTCCCTGGAGAGACGGGGTCCACACCATACTGCCCCATGCTTGTTTCCCGAAAGGCCTCGAAGACATCAGTGCGGTTATAGAGGTTGTAGCTGTTCCCGAGGGTTGTGCAGTCGAAGGCTTTCCAGACCTTTTGTGCATTATTTCCCTAATGCATCATAAATTATCAATATATCTTTTATGGTGAATAAATATTTCAACTCAATTCAATTCAATACTGTCTTAATGCTTGTAGCGTTCATCCATAATTGGGCCAATTGTATATGTAGCTCTGCCGCCCCCTGCTGTACATACATAATTGATGTAATTATTTATGTAGAATTCCGGGGTGGTGGTGGTCCAGAACCCCTGGGGTGGTGGTGATCCAGAACCCCTGGGGTTGTGGTGATCCAGGACTCCCTGACAAGAACCACCATTTCATATACTACTATATTCGATAATGTAACAAATAATATAGCCGTTATAATTAAATAAGTAATGTGTCTTTTTGGCAAATTGCCGTTTATGAATGGCCAGTCACCCCAAAACAGTTTTTGTTGTGGTTGGGTGACCAAACAATCGACTTGTCATGTCATGTCATGGGCATGTGACTGCCAACACATGTCAAAATTAAGCTAGCTATAATATAGTGACTCACATAATTATATAGTCGCTATTACACCACAAGCGAGACAACAGGCTTTGTTCTATCAGAAATATGTTTCACCGCATCAGCAAGGAAAATGACAAAAGTTGCAGTGTATTTCTAAGCAGTTACCAACCGGTATGCTGTTTAATTTTAACCAGAATGTTGGGGGATGGCGTCCTATTACACCACAGCTTGTAGTCGGAACAATCGCAGTACGTAAATTTCGAAGGAAAAATTATAGGCATTTAAGGCCCTCAACCCCCAACATCATTGTTATTCTTCTTTTGCAGGTCAGCACAAGGGACTGGCGCCTGACGTTTCTGCCGGCCTTTCGAATGTGTGTTGAAGCTGGAACGTATAGTATTATGTGCAGCTACAATAGGTAAGTTATAAAATGCATATTTGTTGACAATAAACAAATTATGTTCTTTAAACAAATTACCATTGTCACTCGTAAAGGCATCTTCTCAATACAAGGGTTTTATGCTGAGGTGTATGTATATACTCCCCATTACTATCCCGTGTCGGATCGTGCGCCTCAACTGGAATATACAGCTCCGATTTTGATTGGCAGCGTAGAAACTTTCTCGCCTTACTAGACTCGGCAGTAGCTATTGGAACCTATAGCACTGTTCCGAAGAAAAGGGCTATGGGTTGGGTGGTTTCTCATCCAGAAGGAGTATCTGGAATTTGTTTCACGCATTATGCACCCATAATGTTGATAGAGAAATAAACCTTACTTTTGCTCGGTTCTTAAATCCCTATAAAACGTCACTAGAACGTGACCCAAAGGGTGCTTTTAGCGTTCAACGTTTTGAATTGAGTGACGAAAATTGGCGCCCTAATAATACCGTGAAATTTTGAAGGCGGATATCTCACGATGGGTGACGTTTTTTTTTACATTTAATGACGATTTGAGAACCCCGCTAAGGTAAGGTTTATTTATATACCAAAATTATGGGTGAATAATGTGTGAAACAAATTTCAGATACTCCTTCTGGATGAGAAACCACCCAACCCAAAGCCCTTTTCTACGGAACAGGGCTATATAGGTCCCCATAGCTAACTCGCCAGCTGGTCGCATTGACTTATTTGATGCAAAGGCGTCTGTAGTGATGATATATTGCACGACCTCTGTATTCATGATCTATATTTGGTTGAGAAGACTGTACGTTTCACAACACATTTGTTCAGCTCATATAGATAAGTGATGCAGATGCCTGTGTGAAAAGTTTAGATGACGTTATATTGGATTTATAGTGTTTGTAAGTTCTTGTCTGATTGGTTGGATTATATTGTACCAAGGGGTAATCAACTCGAGTTATGGCTAGTTTACTCAATAGAGGGCGCGGTTGTATATTATGGTTATAGATATACGATCTGCCAAGGGATTGTAATGTAGAGTTACTCAAAATACCCTTCGCTTAGCGAAGATGTCATTAACGTAGAATGAATGTTTGTTCATGAATTAAAACAATACCGTTGATATAAAATAATATTCAATCAGTAGGCTACCTAACTTGTAGGGGGGCAGAGAAATCCTGTAATGATTCGAATTTACTGTAACTCGAACAGAGCATTTACAGTTTCAAATCTTTGGTCCTCTGTAATAATCACCATTGCTTGTAACAATTCACATCTTAAATCGCGAAAATGGCGGGTCCAAAAAAAATCCAATGATAGCTTTTTCAACAATGCGTGACACAGACAGTTGGCATCGGATTGACACGTTGAGAACAAACGTTGACCTCTTTGAAAGAAATTAATGTTCTGACAGAATGTTTTATTCTGTTTTAGTATTTTGTGGCTATTTTTAAATTTCTATTCAACCTACAAAGTTGCAGGTGGAATAGACGAAACGTTATTTAGTTTTGCTTTTTTAAAACTCTTTGTTTGTCGGTCTTCTGGTTGTGTCGTCACACGTGGCCTACCTGGACGAGGTCGGTCTGCTGTGGTGTCAGTTTGTTGGAGACGTGCCCGGAGATCATGAATAGTCCGTCAACTGCATTCCGTCGGTGACCGACGTTCCCGTATTCAACATGTCAATGGCACGTTTACGTTGAAGGTTTGACAGTCGTGGCATTGAAAATCAACGGATAATTGACTGTAAGAACTTATTTTTCCGAGATGTCACTCTACCGTGCTTACGTGGGCTCAATATCACCTGTCTCATGAGATGTACGTTATGACATAATTCCTCTCAAACGCTCGATTATGATTGCCCCAATCATCGATCTCTCACAAGATCACGTGCAGAACAATCGTTTGTCGGCCTTTTGTTTCATCTTCATGCACATACTAGAACATGTCGTAGACTCAATAAATAATTTAATTACTTTGTGCTAGATATCAGAGCGATTTATTGACTAATTCAACAACGGGAATTATTTTAGATAAAGAAAAGCCACTTTGGTGATAAATAGTCTCCTTATATTGTTTAAACTTCTATCTCGTTTAACTGATAGTGGGGCGTTTAACACTAACACTAACACTAAAAACCTAACAGTTTGGTCATCTGTTGATTTCTATATTTTAGTATCAACGGAGTTCCAGCATGTGCCAACAGACAATTATTAACTGACATTCTCAGAACAGAATTGGGGTTTACCGGTTACGTTGTCAGCGACTATGCTGCAATTGAGAACATTATCTACGATCATCATTATGTTGACAATCGAGTGGATGCAGTGGCCGCTAGTGTAAACGCTGGATGCAGCTTGGAGCTGGCTGGAAATGACGCTCATGACACCTTTATGAATATGAGTAATAACAATATTTTAGGGGTAATTCTTAGGTTTGTGGCTGACAGGAGCTTTCCTCGTGCTCAAAGCTCAGTGGCATCAAGAAGCTGGTTTGTTGTGATGTTCTGTTTTATTTCTGTCCTATCGTTGATGTGTCTTGTTCAGTCGTGGTTTTCTCCGCACATCTGACTGTTGCGCCGTGATATTGGTGAACCACTGTTGAGCACGGTGTTAAAACAACCAATCATTCAATCAATGTATAATGTTCAGCCTCAGGAATGAATACGAGGAACCAGTAAAATAAGAAAGAACAATATGACGGCCAGTATGTTTTTCTAGTATAAACAAATTATTTACAATAAAAATTCCGGATTGGATGGCTACTTCTTCATATTATTTACAGCTTGTATCAGTGATAGTTTTTTTTTAAAACTATTGGTCAGCATTATTTGATACCCATATCTGGAATAAGATTAAAGTGTTGCAACCAATTAATTAAGAAGTTGGCATTAATATCAGTCAATCAATTCGTAATATGTTATTCGTTATTTTTCATATCCTCAATACCCTAATATTCTAAATACAAAGGGAATCTGTGTTTAATCCTTTAGGATTAGTGTTGTATACTTTTTACTCTAAAGGGTATCTGTGTTTAATCCTTTAGGATTAGTGCTGTTTACTTGTAACGCTAAAGGGTATCTGTGTTTAGTCCTTTAGGATTAGTGCTGTTTACTTTTAACGCTAAAGGGTATCTGTGTTTAGTCCTTTAGGATTAGTTCTGTTTACTTGTAACTCTAAAGGGTATCTGTGTTTAGTCCTTTAGGATTAGTGCTGTATACTTGTAACGCTAAAGGGTATCTGTGTTTAGTCCTTTAGGATTAGTTCTGTTTACTTGTAACGCTAAAGGGTATCTGTGTTTAGTCCTTTAGGATTAGTGCTGTTTACTTGTAACGCTAAAGGGTATCTGTGTTTAGTCCTTTATGATTAGTTCTGTTTACTTGTAACGCTAAAGGGTATCTGTGTTTAGTCCTTTAGGATTAGTGCTGTTTACTTGTAACACTAAAGGGTATCTGTGTTTAGTCCTTTAGGATTAGTTCTGTATACTTGTAACGCTAAAAGGTATCTGTGTTTAGTCCTTTTAATAGGATTAGTTCTGTTTACTTGTAACGCTAATGGGTATCTGTGTTTAGTCCTTTAGGATTAGTGTTGTATACTTGTAACGCTAAAGGGTATCTGTGTTTAATCCTTTAGGATTAGTGTTGCATACTTGTAACGCCAAAGGGTATCTGTGTTTAGTCCTTTAGGATTAGTGCTGTTTACTTGTAACGCGGAGTGAAAAGTGAACGGAGTGAAAGAGTTAATCATCAGGGGTAAGAGCAGTGTGGTTTGAGTAGTATCGTATTGGCAAAACTCTGAAAGAGCAGTCATTTTTTCACAGGGCATTAACATAACGGTTTCACCTTTCTTTGGTTGTGTGCTATACTTTACACTGCCGTCATATAGGTGAGAAAAAAAAACATAAACACGGTATAACACACCAATCAATCGGTCAATCCATCAATCAATCAACCTATCTGTTTTATTTTGTTATCCAGCTAAAGTAGGCCTATACTGCTGAAGCTAACGTTTTATGCTTATTTCATTATTCAGCTAAAGTGAAATATACTTCTAACTTTAAAGTTTTTCTGCATGTCTCTTTCGTTGTACAGCTCGAGCAAAGTAAACTTCCAAAACTAATGTTTTGTCTTCGGGGCTATTTCATTATACAACTAAAGTGTAGTATACTTTTTACGCCAACACATTTTCTGCATGTGGATTTCTTTATGTAGCTAAAGAGAGGTATACTTCTAACGCTATCCTTTATCTGCATGCATATTTCGTTATACAGCTAAAGTGAAATATTCTTCTAACATGTTAGTTTTTTCTGCAAGTCTCTTTCGTTATACAGCTTTAGTGAAGTATATTTCTTAAGTTTACGTTTTTTGGTATGTTTGTTTCGTGATAAAACAAAATTGATGTATACTTCAAGCGCCAATACGTTTTCATTAAGTTAATGTGTTTTTGTTTTTTTTGTTCATGCAGCTGAAGCTGTTCAGACTGGGAAATTGTCTGTAGATACAATTAAAGAGAGACTGAAGCCACTTTTCTACACCAGGATGAGACTTGGGGAATTTGATCCCCCTGAGATGAACCCGTATTCCAAGATTAATCTCACAGTGATAGAGAATGAGGCTCATGTGGCCCTAGCCAGAGAAGCTGCTGTGAAATCGTTTGTACTTTTGAAAAATTCCAACGAGCTTCTACCTTTGAAATTTCCAAGCAGTTACGGGAAAGTTGCCGTAAGTAAACGCAGGTATCAAACAAAGTAAAATAACGGACAACTAATTTGCAAAAATATGCGAAAGAGTATTTTGCGTTGTCATGTACTGTGTATAGTTTAAAGTGTTCTGGTGAATAGTAACAGAGATATAGCCCGGAAAAATTTAAATCTTGGCAGACAGTTTATTAGCATAATTTAAGCACAAATTTACATACATAAACGGGAAAAAGTTAACTTTGCACATCTGCACATGTTGTTAGCAAAAATGTTTTGTGCAAGTGTCAAGGTGCTAATGTTAAAAAGATATTTAATAACTGAAAGAATATAGTGACAGCTCCAAAAAAAATGATGAACAACTCATTATGACTGCATATTTAGGTTTATTTAAACCATCTTAACCAGTGACAGGTATTTATAACAGAAAATATGCAAATTAACATCATATGTTATTTATAGTAAAAATATATGTTATACATGTATGTTTATTTGTTGTACCATTGTAAATGTCACTGCTGAATATGGTTTAAATACACCGAAATATACAGTCATAATGAATTGTTCATTATTATTTGGAGTTGTCACTATACAATATTATGCTAAACTTATCCGTGGAATTGTAATGTTAAATAACTACTGTATGACTCTGAAAAGTTATCTCTGTCGGTCACACCACGGACTGACACACACTGTAAAGTGTTTGAAAGTTAAACGCCTTTATGCATCAATTATTAATCTCTCTACTGTTAATATTTTAAACATGTTCAGCTTTTACAGCTTTTAAACACTGAATGTTTAAAAAAAACGAAGGTGTTTAAATAATAAACATTAGTACAATAGTAGTGTAACTCCGAAGAACGATAAACTCATTTTGAACTCAATATTTCGGCGCTTTATTTTGCCATCACCAGGAGAGTAATGTAGGAAGTGACATGAGGCATATTTATATATAATGATCAGAGATTAAAATAATAAGCCATAAACAAATACAAGGCCATGATTCTATACTAACAATTGAATGGTTAAAAGCCATATCTAGCAAGATAAACAGCAGTATAATAAGCCTGCAAATTAAAACATAATATAGATATCATGCTGAGAGGAGCCATTAGTATAACATAAACAATCTATTTAAACAACATTAATTCTTTAGAGGCTTTAAGTCCATGGTT
>JAVFBY010009240.1:0-13715 GCA_034781015.1 Tonicella lineata
ACGCAAGCACAACTGTGTTATAACGAAACAGTGTTATATAAAGGCGCCTTATAGCGAGGGACAGGTGTATAATCATACCTGCTCTAACCAATACTATATGAGATTATATTAATGGAACCGATTTCTTGAGTTTTTTTATTGGCGTTTAAAGTCCTACTCAAGGGTATTTCGCTTATATGACGACAGGTTTTTCACTTCTGCATATGGTGGGGGAAAAAAACCTGATGAAGAAACCTTGGAAAAACCACCCCTGTCATAGTCGAAGTCACCTCATGTGACTCCCTCATATATAAGTAGGTCCACTGAGCGGCTTGAACATGTGCAGTACATCATAAGAGGATCAGCAGTCAGGTGCGCTAACCATTGAGCCAAGGCGCAGGCCAAGTAGTCTATGTGTATTATAAGTTAGGGTTTGCGTTTTATCTCGATAAACATCACAAACAAGAGCTATTGCCTGAGCAAACTTGCCCCTGTATCAGTATCACGTGACGAATCTAGCCGCCATGCTGTTGCCATGTGATACATCAACGCATTTGTATTGGTCAATTACTTTTTCTAGCTCAGGCGACACCTTACCCTCAGCGCAGACAGTGAGTTCTTGGCAACATGTAGCAGAAAATATCAAACATGACAGATATTTTCCTCACAACGTCTTCAGGCAAAAAACACTAAGATTTCACCGGACAAGGGGGAAAAGCTGAACTGCCAGCCTCTTGGGGCAAATTCCTCCTGTGTGCGGTAGGCGTAAAAAGTTTTTGTATTTGAGTTACATCTGTGTTTTTTTTACTTAGTTTACAACATCATTTGACACTCACTCAAAAAGTTTAAACAAGGCTGATTTATAAGGTAAAGACAGACTTAGTATGGATAACAACTTCTTGATTGTTATCCATACTATTAAAGTCTGTCTTTACCATATGATATTCCCAACTTCTAAATGCCACTTAAAGAGTGCCATGGCTGATTTGTCAACTGGGCCATTTTGTTTGTTTGATTCGTGTTTAACGTCATACTCAGGGGTATTTCACCTATAGGACGACGGGGGTCATTTTATGGAGTCCTGTGATCTAAACTGGTTCCTGGTACAGACTGACATCTAAAGCAATCAAACAAGTCAGATATACTAGTTGCGTCCAGTCTCTGATGATCGTGGTAGATTGTGACAAAAGTGCTTAGTTTTAATCGTCTTTTAAGTCTAAGCTTTTGGAAAATTGTAACTTCAATCGGTTAGACGATGTTGTCAATTGTTTAAAGAAAGTCATAAATCATAGTGAAGGGAAAGGGTATGACATTAATTTTTCAAGTCTGAATGTCTTGCTTATATATATAACTTCAATCCCAACAACAGATGGTCAACTCAAAGGTGGAATGTAATCCCAAGTACGTCATTTACACAGCCTATTTTTCAAAGAGATATGTAGATTCTGCAGAAACGTCCCATTATAGGAAATTACACATTAAAAGTAAGAAAGGATTTTATAATAACTTTAATAATTCACATTTGTAGGAAATAAAAATACAACATCTGTTTTTGGATCTTATCGTTGTCTGCTGTTGAAGCTATTGATCTGTCACATATATTTCTGAATTGCTTGGTATTTTATAATGAAGCCAATGCTGAAGTGGATTTGTTCACGTCAAGGTGCTTTTATCTGTATCATTGCAGCTTCTATTCTCGAAGATTCTGTCGCGGGTATGTTGCTCTGCTATTTATATTACCATTAAGCTTTAAGGGGTTTTTTTCATGAACTTTTAACATGATACATTACATATAAAAACAATTATTTCATTGATATGACAGGGATGTCTCCTTCTAAATGTCATGTCCAAGTTGTTAAAATGTTGCCTTTGCAGAACATTGATAGATAAAGATAAAAAAAAAACAGCCCCAAGGGCCTAAATGTGGAGGTGGATTGATTTAAACTGCAAAAGGCACATCAATCTTGTCTGATGTATAACTTTGACGAATGTATTTTAAAAGTACTTTTTGAGATACATGTATCCAATGTTAGCACAACCACGCAGTACTGGGTATATGCTCTTTCCCCAAGGATGTTAATGCAGAACAGGGTTGATTAAACCTGTAAATGGCACATCAACCTAACCTGATCTATAGTATAAGTCTGATGAACGCAACTTAGGTAGTTTTTGAGATATTGAGTGTTAACAAAAAACTTTGACAGCTAGCCTGTCAGCCAGCCTACCTTCAAGCCAGAGTGGGCGATACCAATACCACTCTTTCAAGCTGACTTAGGGGTAAAATACAACATTCCAATTCAATGTAAAGATGGCAAGCAATATTGTTCTACAAGTTTGTGATTCTCTGTTGTCACCTCCTTGTTACCAAATTAACATTTGAAATCATAAATGGGCGAATCTAAACAGTTTTACCCAGATAGATGTCATAAGTTATTAACTCAAGTTTCTTTAATGTCACACATAAATGTTGGAGTGCTATGTCCCTTTAAATCTGACATGTATAAAGTTAAATCCTTTACCGATTTTTTAAATACAGATTATATTCACTTTATAAAACTGTTTGTTAGTTTCTTTCATTGGGGTTTAATGTTGAGCGCAGGCATATTTCACCTAGATGAAGTGCCAGCCCAGCAGGTGGAAGAAATCATCCTTTACATCACTGTCAGCGTTAAAGACGTGACAAGGAAAAAAACACAAAACATGACACCACAAAAAAATTCTACTTCCTGATGCCCTTAGCTCATTGAGCCCCAGGGCGCTCCCACCCAACCACTCGCTTTTAAAGCTGTATTTGTTAGAGTGGTTGCTCTAAGCCTTAGGTCACCCTTATCAAGGACACAGTCTACTGAACTAATAACCGAACAGGGAATCACATTGGTAATTCACCAATAAAAATCAATAGCATGTTTAAAAGAATCAAACGATTTTCCGTTAAGCGTCAAACAAGAACACTGAATAAAACATTACAGCAAGTATATGTTCATTAGAGTTCCTTATTGGTTTTACCATGGTTCTTCGATATACAGTTTTTATAGCATCACACAGTCAAATAGATTTTTATTGCGGGGTCCATTTACAACAAAAACATGAAGAGACAGAAATCAATCCAAAAAATATTGATAGCAAAGTTGTTAGTCGTTTAACCTTTCGAGCGTTTTCGAAGTACAGAAAGATCAATCTTGTATGTGTGTTTTCTGTAAAGTGGGTTCAACTGCAGTTTGCATGTATTTATTACTTATACATTTACATGCACTTAATGCCTTGATGTAAATTTTGGAGGTGAACTTCAGCCATGAGATAACTTAATTATGATGAAAAACATACATGCAACTTAAATTGGCACGGATCATATAAGTGAAATACCCCTGAGCACAGCGTTAAACCCCAATCAAACTTAAAATGGAGAATATATGTATAGAGCTTTTCTTTGTTTGCGTGTTACATGTATTTCACCTAAATGAAAACTTTGTAAAAACAATCCTTCGATCTCTTCAGTCAACAGAAAAACTTTCTTAATGGCACAGGTTGACGGCAGCCTCAAACCATTACCTGTGCGACACAGTGAAAGAAGTTCCGCCAGATAGTGCGCAACCAACTGTGCCAGTGTGATTGATTGATTGATTGGGGTTTAACGCCGCACTCAGGGGTATTTCACCTATATAACGGCCTGCCAGCATTATGGATGGAGGAAACCACCGTTCAAGTTACTGGCAACATGAACGACAACACATAAAATAAATATAAAAAAAATAAAAAAGAGAAGAAAAAAAAAACGACACCACAACAAAAATTCTACTTCCTGATGCCCCTTAACTCTGAGAGCACCAGGGCATTGGGAAGCTCCCGCCCAACCAACCGCCATAAAGTTATGACAAACTGACAGTATATATGTGACATATATGCTAGATCTTAGCTTATAAAGCTAATAAAATATGTTTTAGTTAGATTATTTAAAATACTGTATGTTGACTTTCCATTCAAAAACAAAAAAAACCTACTTAAGTACTGCAATTATAGGTAAATAACATTGATAAAAAGTTTGTGCTAACAACAGAGTCTAGCTTGAAACCGTCTGCAGTCTAACCCCTGGGGTCACCATATAGCTCACATTTCTACCTTAATTAGGCTCACCTGAACCCATGACTTTGAAACAGAGGTCACAAGTTTTCAATTGAGACCAAAAGTATATTGCAAGGCCTTGTCATTAATATAAAAGCTAAATAGAGCTATAAGCTCTTATAATTCACCAACATATGGCAATTTTATGTCTATTACATATAAATAATGGAGATAATTAAGCATGCCATGTAGGCCTTGAATAATAAACATGAGTATTTTTAAATCAAGGCACAGATATTGTAAATCAAACTTGTCAGGAAAAATCTTTTTATTTGTCAAAAAAGCATAGTTGACTAATATAAAATGGATTGAAAAAAGTGCTGATTTTTCACATAAAATGAGAAAGAGAAGAAAAACTATCTCATTTGGCAACAAAAGTCATTGAATGGAAGTGCCATTAAATGCAGGGTTCTATCTAAAAATTGCATCATGGGATAAGTTGAATTGACACTTGCACGCCGCAGTATGTCATATCTTGCGTGAGAAGTCGACTGGTACTGAATGAATGAAGACTTTTTCTGATTAAATTGCATTTCATCCCTTTTAGAAACGGTATTATGATCTCACACTGTAAGGCTATTACTCTAGGCCTCAGTACGCTCTCCATAAACGCAGAAAATTTAGCAGTCCTCAAGGAGCAATTGTGGCCAGCCTTAGGGTAAAATATTCGAGGCATGAACGGTTGCAACACTCTAAAATATTTCGTCACTGGTCGGTTATGCTGATTGGCTCTCTCAATACTACGGCCTTTTCAAAAGAAAAAGCCAATATCAGCAAATTATCCCAGGTAATTACCCAAATGAAAAGCACATTAAAATTCTCAAGAGAAAAAAAAGTTACCTGTCTGCTCATTAGGGTGCCAAATATCGTCTGTTTTTCATGTCAAGCTTTCAATTAACAGAAATGTCAAATATTATAGCTCTTGGCTTTTGAATTTTTTTTTATAGTCTAAATAATAAGATATCTTTTTTCACAAATGATGATGCAGAAATAAAACCATGATAACAGATATTATGCTCTTTTTTAAAAAAGCAGAATTTTCTAGCAATCAATCAATTTGAAATACCGCTGTAGTTAAATAGTGGATTGTTAGAATGAATATTGCGTGAACTGATTTGTAACAATATTCTGAACACAAAAACTGAAATGACTTAATAAGCTACAAGCTACCACCAGATGCTATTGTTTGATCTGGACAATAATCGCCAAAAAAAAGGACATTCCACAATTTTATAAACAGCTTTATCATCAAAGAAAGGCATATTTTTTTTATTTGAATTGACGTTTGTTCTTGGGTAAGGTAATCTCTCATAATAAATCTTTCAACTCATTTTTTTGCTACTTTTAAAGTGCTAATTAAATAAAGAGACATGAAGGTTGATACAAATTAGCCATTAAACGAGCTTAAAAGCTGGGTGACTCACGACCATTTCCTCCACAGTAACCTTAACATAAGGAGCAGAGTGGATTTTTTTTGTAATTCTTGAAAATGGTTGAAGTACAACAGAGTTTTTTAGAGAAGGGGTATCAAATATTGTCTCAAATGGGCAAAAACACAGCGCTGTATTGACAGTTATTCCTCAGAGAACTACTTCAGCAACAAGAGCCACAAAGCAGTCCGTGACCTTCAGTTCAGATGAGGTCTTTCTTATCCCACCAAATCCCTTAAATTAATCTGAAAGGATCTTCCGTAAATCACAGCAAAATTGAAAAGTGACAGAAAGTGATCATCGCGACAGACTGTGGGAATCCCACGTCTTGTACAGATTCAGCAACCATAGTGTGTCTTTGTTGACAGTCTTAGCATCTAAAGAACAGGTTTAACAAATGTCAAGCATAAAGAGTTCAGAATAACTGATGAGGCAACAAACTTCATTTCACCAATCTAGTCTTACAGAGATTTAGTTGCCATTTTGAATCTCTGTTGACATTTCTGATTGGATAAGAATCATGCTCTAACGACCGTCAAACATAAGGAGTTGAGGATAACTGATCAGGCAGCTAACATCTATTAAGCAATCGAAGTCTTATCAGCTTCAGAAGCAGACAGCTTCTCTCAACGGAATCAAACCCAGTCTTAAAACGAAACACACTGATAACTCTCTTTCGCACTATCAGTTAGATATAATAGCAGGGATAATGGATGGAATCTGATGGAATTTAAAGGAATCTTCTGTGGATTTAAATCATAATCCTGCATCAAAGAATTTAAGTCAACTTCACAGATCAAATATCGGAGGTGAAACAGAAAAAAATATGGAGATTGCAAACAAACTGTAGCATCAGAACTTTGTCATACATAATGCATTATTGTAGATCACAATTACAAAATACTAAAAAAAACTAACATGAATAGATCACACAAAAGATCTGAACCCAGTTGCTCAAAATCAAGATTAATACTAATAGCAGATTAAATCACTAATCTAGAGTGCTTTGGGCAACTGGCCCCTGGTGTTTTAGTGGCTTCAAAAAGTGTAAGCCCAGAATTTTTTTTTTTATGAAATATTAAAATAACTTTTTAAGATTCTAAAATTAAAATATGTGCCATACTCTACTTGAGGAAGTAATGTATAAACTTTCATCTAGATTCTTAAATATTTTAATATACACTGACTGGTCCCTCAATTCTGGCAAGTTATATAATTATGCGTCCTCACAAAAGGCTTCTTTTTACATCCCAAAAGTGGGCATATAATGTTTAAGCATATTCAGACAACTGATTGATTTATTAGTGATTTCTTTCACATTCAGATGTGATTTTATTACTAGCTCTTTCATCAGAGTGTTGAACTCTGAAACCTTGGCTAGATATTTGGCATGATGATTTGTAATTGCACAGTGGTCAGTAATCACAAATGACTGCCCAAGTGTTCCCAGACATGACTGACTGACCAGTTAGTTTATTAGCCATCCCTATGTTTTGAGTGTTCTTAGAGTAGAGAACACATGTCTATTGAAGGGTCTGGGAAGGTGATCTTGTGAGTTTGGGTTAATGATGCCTTCCAGGTAAACTCCCCCACAACATTGATACATTACATACACCAAAAATTTGAATTTTATCTGGAGTTTATTTGATTGGGGTTTAACACCGCGCTCGGGGGGGGAATTTCATCTATATGACGGCTTGCCAGCCCAATGAGTGGAGGTAATGACCCTTGACGTCCATGGGATCCGGAATTTACAACACATAAATCTAATAAATGTTTATATATAGAATTTGTCCCTATTCTTCTATACATATTTGTATTATGAAGTTATTTAGTATCAGTATATTCATTTGCATGTTTGAGAACAAGGATGTTCAAGGCAAAAACTGTGTTTTATAAAGTTGCCAAAAAAAGTTGCAAAATAAGTCATAGAACAAGTGATAAATACTGCATTTTACCTCTTATATAACACTTCAGTCTGCAGTATCCACTTTTCTGTTGTCTAATAATTTAGCCTGTAGATTTTTTTAGTTTTATTTTTCTATATAAATTATGATGGTATTTACAATATTCACCACCCAGAATTACCCTTGATGAAGAAAGGCTAAAAACCCTCTCTGAGACAACTCCCCAAATACTCTTATCCATAAATCAACCTGTGTGGATTAAAGAAGAGCATTTCAGGAAGCCTCAAATTAGATTGGCAAGAGGCTAGAAATATAATAGGCCATGTCAATGATGATTGAATTATCACAAGACATATCTCTTCACTATGGAAGGCACAATTTTCACAATTTCCCTGTCTGCTAGCCTAGGGGCACCGCCAACTAGGGAAGAAAATTACATACCATTCCTTCTTAGAATCAATAATTTAGTCCTGATCTGTCGACCAGCTTTTCTACAAAGTTCTCAAACCTAAATATTTCAATCGAGCTGCAAAAAATTAGTAAAAAAAGGAAATGATGGAAATGATGAAGATTTTTGAATACTCAATCTGCACATTTCTCATTGTGCATTCCTTTTGATAATTGGATTCTTGATAAAACTTCATATTTCCATTTGTAGAAAATGGAACAAAAAGTCTAATTCTGAATTGATATTAGGTATTGGATTAATAAAAACTCCAGCCAAGCTCCTATAATGAATGATGGCAACGGAGATAGGCCTGTGCAAAGAGCAAGTCAAAATCTTCAGAATGGATTACCTCCTCTTTATAAGTCTCCAAATAGTTTCCTTAAAAATAGATCAAATCTTATTGAATATAATTAATAAACTTTTATGGACTCTATTTTATTGACAGGTAGTTAAGTATCATGAATTTAAAAAAAAGTAAATAGGTTAATTTTTAGAAAAATGTTAATATTTAAAAATCCTGGGAAAATAAAACTATTAGGATGTTTATCCAAGTTTTATGGATTCAAGTCAGATCTTAAATGCAACTCAAAACTATTCCTCACTTTAGGAAACCACATTCAGATGCATGATTTTGAAGGGTTTATTCAAATCCAATAAAGGTTGAAATATTTAAGGAAGACAGAGGAATGATTGTTATTCTCACTTCTGGCTTCTTCTAAAATTAAACCAGCTATTTTATTTGTCTTATTAACAAAGTCGCAGAGAATAAATCAAAGTTTTATTTAAATATATAAAAAATAGCCTACAAAGTTTTTTAAGGAAGGGTTGCATTTCATTACGATTAAATTCTTAAGATTTCCTGTCCAACGTGAATGGTAAAAATTTGTGATATGTCAAGTGTTATGTATTTTATGGTTTAGAGTATATTACAGTTCAGCATTGGTCTTATTAGATTTAATTCAATGGGGTAAATGACAGGCTTATGACATATTGGGGCTTTCTAAATCTAAAGACTGTGCCAACACGAGCACGCGTCTTGATGAATAAATGTGTCCCAGAAGCCTCAGAAGGTCTAATCGATTCCTAGAGGGGACAGAGCTCCGACAATGAAGTCCATACAGACTCAAAAGTCGCGCGCAAATATCACAGCATTACCACTCAAAAATTGCTCCTTGATTGATTTTTAACAGTGTGTATATAAAAATCCACAATCAGGATGCTCTGGATTTCCTCACCTAAGCTTCAAAGTTTTCCTCTTTAGTGTCTTGCCGTACTAACACCCTGACTCATAAGCAGTAATCTTTGGTAGAGAGTTTTTATATGGTTATAAACCATGAAGAGCCTGAAAACCTAGCGGGAAGCCTGTTAGGTATTGATAAAGAGCTAGTGTGCATACAACATGTAAAAGAGAGGCTGGCAGGCAGAGACGACAAAGTAAACTCTCAACCACAAAACTTCCATTATCAGCTGCTGCGAGTCCACAAAAACTGATCTGCAGCAATTCTAACATTGACTCGGAGACTTTTGTATGGTAATCGTCTGGTAACCACACATCAGCAGTGTGGACAGACGCATAAAATAGCCACAAAAACTATTGATTATTGCTGAACATTATCTAAAACATCAACAATCCCCGACTTAAAACTACCTGAATAGGGCTATTTTAAAGTCACCCTGAAACACACTTGAATATGGAGGTCACAGTTTAGGGTTTAGTTGATCTGCTAAGTGTTATTTTACTGCTTCTATACACAGGTTGATTGTGAGCAAAACACTAAACTGTAAAAGTTCAACTAAATATAATTGCTGATAGGGAACAAAAGAACTTTTATCATAATAGCTCTATAACCATAAAAGGGTTATAGATGATTTTGTGATTATGGTTTAATCCCATACTTAGGTCATTTCACTCAATGTGATTGTCCAAAGGGTGGAAGAAACCACCAAGTGACAACAGTCATCTGCAGGGGGCCACTTCTGGAAAAAATGCTTGCATGTAATTTCTCATGAGCTTAAATTTCTCAATCAAAAATTTATCTCCAAAATCTGCATAACACCAATACATTATTTTTCAGAATTTTTACCCAAGATATAGGATTTCTTTGGAGCAATGCTTGTATAGTTGCATGATTGTCCAAGGATACAGGACACAAAACTGACAATGACAATGTTTTCGGAAATTTAGCCGTCAGGTTTTACAATAAAAAATTTGCTGCATTAACGGAAAGCTATGTCGGATCTTGCTGTCTAGGAATGAGTCTGCTGTCAGGAGTGTGCTCAAGATTACGTAAGATGGCCAGACCTGTCCCTTGTCTTATTAAATCTGTATTCCTCGGAGAATACCAGTGTGAACATGCAATACCAAGAAATATGTCTAACTAAAATGGTTCCTCTCAAGGGAGGAAATAACTTGATTGTGTCCATCATCATTTGGAAAACATGGGGGCTGTATGGAAAGAAGGCAGGTCCCATTGCTACTGGTTTGACAGGGGACAGGGACAAGCCATCCCCCTCCGTCACTTGGGAGACTAAAGCCAGGTTTAACTTGTCAAACTGATTAGAGAGAGAGTACATGAACGGAATAGCCAACATCAGTCAAAGGATTAACTACAAATGAATATTGGGAGTCTGAATTCCCAAATGTTTGACCTTCACTCCAAATCGAATTTGTTACCTTTATAGATACAAGGCCAGGTTATAGCTATACATAACCTTTATCCCTTGGAGGGCCTTTTAGTCCAATCTAGGAACCAATAGAGCTTATTCAGCATTCCACAACAATGTTATCAGATACCAATATAAAGCTATCAAGATGTAAGGATTTGGTATTCTAATCAAGTAACATCATCAAAACTACATAAGAATTCTATGACTGGCACATAAATGTAATACCTAATACATCATCTTGGTGCTTGTGGTAGATTTAAAGGCAATAAAGCACTATATTGAAACAAATTGCCTCTATGCTTTACAGTGCTACATTATTATCTTAGCTAGCAACGAATAGGTGAGCACACGTCTTTTCCTGCTCTATCTCGCGTTATTTATCTTCTACAGAACTCAGGAACACATGTTAAGAAAATCTCAGGATCACATGATGTTATACCAAGAAAATATAATAGAAAGCCAATAGAGCACCTTAATGCTATGGACAGGCTGCAAAATGACTAGAAAAAAACTAGCTTACAGATCTGTTGACAGGCATTCATGATGTTCAATTATTTTAGTTTAACTCTTACAAAAATACAATCTGACACGAAAATATTTTTGACAATACACACTGCAACACACTTCATTAGCCACTCAACAAGATGGAAGCTAAAATAATATCAGCACACTATTTCTCACTAACAGGACATTTTGTTACCTAAAATATACAATGCAACGTTTCCTGTTGTTGTAATTAGTCAATAAAGCGCTCTAGACGGCATAAGACATTTGTCTAATAGCGTTTTACCTTAAGCAAGTAGTGCCCAGTTATCATAGTTGGGGCATACATGCTGTGGCGTGTCTTTATTTACTAGGATCCCATAATAAATACAATCTTCTACTTTGATTTAACAGAAAAATACAAAATCAAAACTTTGAGTTTATGGTAAAAATGGAAAGTTCATAACTTTTTCTATCTGGGAAAAAAACAAAAACTTGCCTTTTTTACTTTTATAAATAGTTTGCCCATTTAATGATTAGCGGGTCTTTTAGTAAGAAAGGGTCACTTCAAAGCTCATTTTGAACAATACTAGACGTTGAAACGGCTTATTGGTACGTTGATAAGCTAAGGGTAAAAGGAGGCCAAATGTAACACATATGGATGATAGATGATAGCTAGAGTATAGGGTGAACCCACCAGTTTATTCATCATTCATCCAGAGCTTCCCAAACTGCTTCAGGGGTAATTCTAACAGTGTACATTAAGCTAGAAAACATAAACTGTAACTATATAAAGAGTGGTTTTCTCTGACCCCCAGTAAGACTGATGTCCCTAAACTGTCAGGAACTCTTCTAGAACAACAAACAGGCAATCACCTGCCATGGTAAGTATGAGGGTAGGAAGGATCATCCTGGTTAACTTGGTTTCCACCACTGAAGAGGTCATTTGAGTCTACAGACCAACAGCAGAGTAGCCCCCTGTGGGGACATTACCCCCTAGGTGTTACCAGTACTATAGTAACAGAGGAAGACATAGTTTCAGCCCCTGGGGTTTGGGTGTTGGGTGTCATTTAAGGTTACACACCCACAGGATAGTTATATACTTTAGACACATTTCATGGAATACCACCGGTCTTAATAGGATTCTATTTATCGATAGTTAAAAGAGGCAAAAGCTAAGGCAAACACAAGAAAGGTATAGGATATATCTTACCAAATTGCAAAGATCACATAGTTTTAACATTATGGATTAATTTGAGAATAAAGCTCCACAAAAATGTTCTTTACCATAAATACATTAGCTAGCAACAGGACATGGAAATGCAGCAGAGCAGTTGTTCTACTAAAATACATACATGAAGCAAGAGGATAGTGACAAGGTCCAGTTCTTATTTAATTTCTGCCTCAATGCAGGCCACAGAACCCCAACAGAGCACAGCAATTTAGGGGCATTACCAACATGACAGGGGTAAGACTTTAGAGACCAAACTGTGGGGCAACTGGCAACTAACTTAAGTGCATTTCTAAACACACATGTACCCATGAGACAAGATCAAAGAATCTTCATGCAGCCAGGTCATTGGAAAACTAATATGTTTATTTACTTGGGGTACTTGAGTGGCAATAAACTGGACTCTGTGTTTACAGTTTGAATAGTTGGCATGGAAACAAGGTTATCCTTTGTGGCCAATCATCATTCGGATCTAAAAAATAGTGAAGCACAGGTCATCTCTGGAATTTGGCAAAACTTTTTTCACCAAGAAATCAAACTGTGATGCCCACCCCAAACAACACATCAGAGAAAGATATGGTGCATTTGGGTGGTCCAAAGATCAGCTCTCTGCTCAACTGTCTATTGGCAATTTAGACTAAGAAACTACTGGTTATCTATGTATCTATAATACCAATTAGTGGAATCTCAAGCATCACTAATTCACCTGAATATACAAGGAGATTTAAGGGTAAGCGAACACAGGTGTAAATAGAAATGTTAATCAGGATTGTGTAAGCCAAATGTCACTCCAATGATGACTTTGGATTGCAGTGTTCAGTGGAAAATTTTGTATGAAATGTGATCTGTCAATGGTACACTTATATTTAAGATGGTTCAGAAGGCCAATGCATGGTCCAACAGTGTTATCCAATAGAAAAAAGTTGAACTAAGTTATTTTCATTTCTTAGTCTGATAATAAACATATATCATTAAATGTTCCATCAAAACAACAATTCTGAACTCTGATCTTCAGTAGAGAGTTATTATCTTGGCAATTATTAAGGACAAATTTCCAAAATGTTAACAAAAACAAAAAAAGATTAAAGCTGTTGCGTAACAGCGATGCCGGGTTTCAAGTTGTTAGTGGTAAACACTACCTAAAGTAGTAGCTCAACTTTCACTTAACTTTCATAATCTATGAGTAATGCAATTATAGCTATTTCAATTTTGAAGAATACGATTTATAGGACACCACAATACTCTGCAGCCGGTAGTTTTCTCGTATGATTAATCAATCCCCCTTGTTAGAAAATAAGACTCGGCAATGGATTGACAGTTGTGACTAGGCATTGTGTAAGCAATAGTTTTAAATGGCATTTAGGAGCTGATAGATAATAATAGGCTTGTATTTATGGTTACAACTCCTTATAAGTAGGTATTCCAATACGACGTTTCGGTGTATATCCTTA
>JAVFBY010009351.1:0-13714 GCA_034781015.1 Tonicella lineata
TTTCATTTTAAAAATAGTTATATAGCGTTAAACACGAAAAGAGGTTAGTGTGCCTTTAAGTTGTAATATTTGGTCCAAATTTGGTAATAGTAAATAAGTAAATAGATAATTTTACTTTCTTTTGTATTAAACATGTACTGTATAATCACATCTTTGAGAAAAAAAATCTTTATTAAATTTTCTCTTTACACAAATAACAAGGAATAAAAATGAATATTATAACACAATGCAATTTATTACCAATTATATACATGTACATGATAAAAACATGAGAAATAAATTAACATTTTTTGATAGCGGAGAAGTCTTTGACTGCCTGTAAAGCCTGAGTTATCTCCCTTAACACCATTATCTCCATTAATGCCTTATTCTTTATAAATAGTTAAAAACTAAAAATTGGCTTCATATCAGTTACTTTCAGAGTGCATGCGGCACTGAGAATTACGTTAAAATGCACATGTTCATAAAAATTTACATAACAATACATTTTATATTGAAAAGCTCAATACTAGTGCATATAAAGTTTGAGATTTTGGCTTACTTTACATAAAACTTAGCATGAAACTAGTTGATACTATGCGATAGTGTCTTAACATGAAAGTCTAGCTTAGGATGGCGTCCATCACTGTAGCCTACGGAATGGCGATTTATTTTGTATGAACTGGTATTCCGCTATACTGCCTGTAATTTCATTTTGCTTTGGTCGTTTTGTCAAAAAACTAATTATTAATTGTATGTTTATTAATCAAAAAAACCTAAAACAGAATAATATCACTTAATTGTTGATAGATTTGTTGTTTATGAAGATGTATCATGCAAAAACTATGGCCATATTGATAAAAAAAAATTGGGCCATATTGGTCAAAAACTATGGGCAGTAATCGTCTGGCTGTGAAATGACATGTATAAGGACTGATTGAAGAATTCTCAGTTCATGAAATCTAGCCGGGTTATATCTAAAAAAAATGGCCTCTTTCGTGAAGTTATTTTGTTTGATTGGTGTTTTAGGCTGTTCTAAAGATTTCTCCACTCTTTATATGATAGTGCACAGCCTGACGGGTGAAAGACACTGACAACAAACATGGCGATACCAGACAATAACAACAAATCAGCTTTCTGATGCATGTTAGCTCAGAGAGGGCCAGGGCTAAAAAGCAAATTGTCTGTTGTCACGTAGAAAAAAACTCATGATAAGACTGTTCAACTTCTGCCAAAATTGTTTGGAGTTTCTTAATATTGGTTAATGAGAAGTCATTTGTCACCTGGAGGGCAGAGCATCTCCTTAAATTTACAACAGCAAACCCATGATGTTATGTCCTTTGAAGTAATATTGACATACTGCATTTAAAATGTGTATAACAAAATGTGTATTACAAAATTATAAACCTAAAATCATTCATTGCTATCGCCATCTGTGAATGAGTATACTGTTGAAAAGTTTGCCCAATATTTCCACAAAATGGCGGACATGAGCATTGCACAGGAAACATACAACGGGGGATAAATGCTGACAGTGGAATAGGATTGAGTTGTTCTTGCACTCTGTAATGCCTGTGAACAAACTACTACTGTTTTCTTGGAAACAACATTCTCTTTTGGAATTCTCTTCTCAATCTAGAAACAAAAAGAAATTCAATTTTAATATAAATGTAGATCTCAATCAAAGACATTTGCAAGTATTATCTAGAACAAAAAAATAGTACATGTATTTGTGCGTTTCTGTCAGTACTTTAACCATATGATTATGTCATGTATGTAGAGAAGATTGACAGCATTTTAATACTTGGGTAAACTCTTTGTCGACCCTGCTAGCAATAGGTCTCGGGTTCAATCCCCAGTGGAGACATGTCAAATTTTCTTTCTCTACATTTATAAAATATATACACATATTTATATACACATATTTATATACTTATAACGAAACCAACATCTCTAAAGATTCCATCGCATTTTTTTTTAAGCATCCTAAGTTTGTTTGTTTAAAGAAATTATAGATGTAACTATAGTTGTTAACAGGAACAACTTCTCTATACATGGCAACTTCTTACAAAATTGGTAACATTTCAAGATCCAGAGATCTTTCTCAAGTAAATTAATAAATAAAATACATGTAAAAAAAAAGATACACTGTAAAAATGTAGTTTCCCAAAAAGTGTATTGAAACTTTCATTCTGTTGTTAAAGCCAAATTACATGCGAAGCTTTTCATACAAACTTGCTTTTTATAGCGATCTTGAAAGATTTGGTGAACTGTTTTATTAAATCGCCAAAACAATTCTCACCACTACAAATGTCACAGGAGCAAATATTGCAAGGACAATTGTCAGTTTTTTGGAGCAATCATCGCTGAAGCAATTGTTGTTGGAGCAATTGTCGGGCAGCCCGCTAATGGCACAAAAAGTCCACACAACAATTGTATGGTTTATGTGTCTCTGCTTTAAGGCTATTTCACTCAAACTCATCCCAATGGGTGGTGGGAATTGCCCTTGAACATTTCGAAGTGACTGGCGAAAAGTAATAACACATGACGCCACAACAGGAGGCTATATAATTAGCTCCATCATAGAGCCAGGGCAGAAGAAGTTCTCACCAATCACTGGCTTTAGTCTTTTAACAAAGGTAAAATTTGTAGTACATTTGCATGCAAAGAAAGCCACAAGCATGATGATAGTGCAGTAGGACTGTGTGGCCCAGTTGCTCAAAACCATGATAAACACTTACAGAGGATTAAATCAATAATCCAGGATTAGAGCAACCCGTTTAACCTGATGTGACCTTATCACAAGGATTACATTTTATAGCGCTTTGAGCAGCTGGCCCTCAAGGTTAATGTTATGTGATACTTACCAGGTTTGTAAAATGAACGAAGATGGCTTTGACACTATCCAGTGAGGTGGCTTCCATCATCATGCGGACAGCTTCGCCTTTACGAATCTTCACTACACCAGTAAACACACTGGGGTTGTTGTAACAACGTTCTAAAGTAGCTATAGCCATCACCTGTCAAATTAATATAGAAGATGTTAAATTTAAGAGCTTACTCTGTTAATCATAAAAGTCACTCAACTGGTAGTAACTGAATTGTTTATTTTTATGACATTAACATATTTTCAAACATATAGTGCAGAAGCCCAATAGGTTAAGATATGCTGTTTATCGTTCTCAAGGGTATTTCACTAATATGAGGTAGGGTTCTCCACTTCTTAGTCTGTAATACTTAATATTTTGGAAAAAAATGAGAGGAAACCTAGGAAAAAATATCCCAGCTATAGCCAAAATCACCTCCTGTAGAAGACATAATATATATACTTCATATACATGTACCTACATGTATAAAGCAGGTCCACTGAGTGGCTTGAACCTGTGCGATACATGTGCATCGAAGGAGTGGTTATAAATAGAAGAGGGTTTGTTGGGTTGATATTTAAGGCTGTAATCAGAGTTTTACCAACAGCAACAAGCCAACAAAACATTAGACAATTCTGATGCAATGTGGGGGGTTTTGGTTCTGATGTTACAAACATATGACAACTGAATGGCGTCTCTTTCTGAAATTGATTTTGACAAGGTGGGGTAAACTGCATATACATGTACTTTAACATTGAATGATTGATTTAAGGAATAAAGGTTTTTGCTTTTTACCTAAAATAACTGCAAATAAAAATGAGTTATCCATTGTTTTGGTATAAGGCAAAAACAGTGGACAATTCCTTTTTATTTGCAGTTATCGCATTGATTTTAGGTAAAAAACAAAACCTTTATTTCTTAAACATTTATGTATTTGGCAGAGCGTATTTGAATTAAGACGTGAAATAAGTTGATACCCACCTGTGAAATCCCTAATAATGGAAGACTCGTCTTCTCAGATGTTAAAAACTTATGACGAACCGGCTAGATCATTATATTCGTAGTTTATTTGCCAAGTTTCCTGTAAATAAACCCACTAGATTTTATAAATCCTAATTTAATTAGGATATCCGGAAGCCGTGACTGGCAGACGATAATAAAAGGGAAATAACTTAACATTGAAATTTTCCTACTAATATAACCCAATATATCCTAAAAAGTATTGTCGCAAATTGTTTGGTTACATTTTTTAGGATAGCTACTATTTTTCAGGATTTGCGCATGACATTTTTTTTTAATGAATATCAGCAGCCATTTTTATGACTCATATATTATGATCACCTACTAAGGACTGGATTTTGCCTTGACATCCTACCAAAAATAGACAAGTTAACGATTACAAATATTGTATTTCTTTTCTGTAGATGGAACTGAGTCTGGAGTTGTCTGAACAAGAATGGGTGTTGTTGATAGAACAAGCCATGATGGTTTTGTTGATTGTGGGTAGATGGTTACTGCCTAAGGGAGAACTTACCCGGGCACAACTCTCTCAGCTTCTCCTCGTTTATCTGGCTTTAGCTGCTGATATGATCGACTTCTTTACGATATTTGGCGAGAAGGGGGCCATTGGAGATCAGATATTTGTGTACGCCATCTTGTCTGGCTGGAGCTGGAGTCTTATGCAGTTTACTATCGTCCTAACCGCCACAAAGTCTCGACGCATGCGCATTGTGACGCCCGAGGAGCAGCCGTCTGCTGACGCTGACGAGAAAGAGCCCGGAGCATGTGGTTGCTGTGAGACGGAACTTTGGTCAATTCTCATGACAACCTTCATGCAAGACGGCCCCTACTTTGTTCTCCGCATGGTGGCGCTCGTCTACTATCGCGTATTTTCCTACAGTATTCTCTTCTTCACTTGTAAGAACGGGATGATCTTATTGCTACAGCTGTACCGTCTGGTGGTCACCTCGGTCGAGATGAGACAGAAGAAGCGGGAAGCTGAGGAGAGGCGCAAGCTGAAAGGTCTGGGTAGCTGTGAAACTCTCAGAAAACTTAGTTTCGTGGGTGACAAGTACATCAGAGAGAGATCAAATGACTCTGGACATAGCTCAGCCGGGTGAAATAAAGACCCCCCCCCCCCCTCCCCAAAAAATAAATAAATACTAGAGAAATAAGAAAGCTATACAAATTGGATAAAACACAACGAAAATTCGGATGTTGACTTTTCTTAGATGTTATCTTGCGTGTTATCTAGACTAAGGGAAAATGTACTATCCTGGAGTATTTTAAGTCCAAATAGGCCTACTCTGACCAAAAGTAAATTAAATTGTTAAAACTGCACGAGGTCTTATACAAGTTTTATCAGCGGCATTTGGTTGTACAATAATGGTAGATCGGCTAGTTCCTCGTATGAGAATGTTGTTATCTGTTGATTTCAAAAGCGCATCTACGATAGTTATTAGAATATCTAAATTTCCTAGCTCGAATAATGCATTTGAGAAGTATATTTCGAGAATTTAAGAGTTCCCCTGACTGTATTTAATTCATGTGTAACGTGGTAGATAATAGCACAATTTTTTACCCCAAATTACACGTTATCTTAAACATCATAAGAAGTGTCGTAAGTTAATATTCTAATATGTATGTCTTACAAGATGCTTTTAACTGTCGACATTTCGAAACAGTTACTAGTGTCTTTATCAAGTGTATGCGAATTAGCATCAATCTATCTTATTTTATATGCAGGTAAATGTTTTGATTAAGAATATAGTAGGACTACAATCAGGAATTATTGAATAAATATTCATTGTATTTGTAGCATTGTTTATTCACTGGTTGGTTTCTAGTTTTATAATATTGTCATATGCTGACGGGTCAATGGTCCCTGTTGATCTGTGAAGTCTGTCTATTTATCTGTATGACCTTCTGTAGTTTGCGTTTTTTTTTTTAGTCTTTCATCTTTTAATTTAATGTTTTGCTTTCTTCCCAAAGCCTACGTAGATGAAGATTACCAAGCTTTGTTGTCTAAGTTTTAAACAATTGTACAGCACAGCACTTGTACACTAGATTGTTCATGATGTAGAGTGATACTGTTCAAAGGAGATGGATTTTAAACTGTTTTCTTTATCGCTGGACTATGGATAGCAAATAAAGTTTAATACATTATCATACCAAGTCGTATTTCCATTTGCTTCACATTCAACATGTAACAGTGGTTCTACATGTGTATGCTATTATATAGATGATATTGCTGTATACAGTGTTAGATGCTTTTGATGTTGAATTGGTTTGTTCTACATGATCATTGACGACACGTATATATGCCATCAAATTAATTAATATACAGCCTCAAGTCAGTTCCGGGCAATGCACTCTTTCATAGCTTCTATTGCAATAAATCTAAGCATGCATTCAGGAGCCAACCACAGAAAGATACATACCATGTATAATCTCAGCCAGGGAGATAAGTTGGACCCTGAAGCCCGTTTTACGACGTCACCGGCATTCGAAAGTGACGCAATTTTATCCACTCGGAAGTCCTCGAATGTCCTGCGCACATGACAGTGATGACAGCAAAATAACGAGAAATCACGCGAGGTTTGGCCGATTGCAATTTTATCAGGCCACAGATGTTTTCTCACTGTGACATCATTAATATGGGTCACATTCGAACGCATTTTGCGCATTACGAGTCCAGCATTGCTCACCATGGCATTAATACCGTTTCCATGCAGAGCAATCACAAAATTTCTGGATTATTTTAATATAACCCTGTTTCTGGTTTGCTAATTGCTGCCTGTATATGGAATTCCATTTTTTCTGATATTTAATGTCAGATTTCAATTTAAAGTTTGACGTTATTCATTCCATTGAATGGACATGCCAATACTTTAAACAAGTCAAACGAGGAGCCTTGCAATCTGGCTTATGTATAAACAAAAAAACTCAAATCAGTAAAATCACTCCCGTAATCCATGACTAAGCTTTTTTATTTGTTTTTTTTATTTCACTATTTGTACTTATCAATGTATAATGCATGTCGCGGATATATTGGTGGTAAAATACTATATATGTTCTCAATGAGTTTCATTAATATTATACTCCTGGGTTAATTGAAAGTGGAAATGAATCCATAAACACAATGAATGGTTTCCTTTATTCCTAGACCAATGCAATGAAATGCACTGAGCTACTATATAATGGAATAAAATATCACAATGAAAGTGTAAACTTTACGTAATCATATAATCGATGTATCTGTAAACAGCCATGTATGATAGTATTTCATTGAGGAGTTATTGCAAAAAGGAAGCTCTATAGAGTGTGATACAGGGCAATGTTATCTACTCATAAGAGGGGCCTGTTATTAATTAAAATACACACTGATGGCTTGCATGGCTTCATATTGCGGTTGTGAAAATCCCAATAATTCGATAGAAAATGTGTCGATAACTGTGCAAACATACTTATGTTATAACACTTGACTTAACGGTGGGGCATATAATTGTGTATAAGTGGGGACGTTTGTAAAACGATTTAACACGTATTATTGGGCGACCGGACCACTAAAGCTGCCTATAAACGCTCAATACGATTGACAGTAATATACTGTCAATCTTCGATATTGAGAATAGCTTATTCTTGGCCATTATCATAGTGGAAAGTAGTAAAGCAAAATTTTACTTGCGCAATATTCTGACGGAATTGGTAGATATGCGATGAAGGTAGCACACTAAAATTGAGACGTTATAGTGGTATTGGTGGTCATATCATCCGAGCTTTTTTAAATTTAGTACCTTTCATTGATAAAAATTACTTTTTTAACCTTATTTCTTAACACTGAATTGCGCATATCTTATTTTTCAAGAATTGAACTAATCAATGCCGTTGTGATTTTTAAAAAGCTTCGCTTGGTTAATAGGGGTTAAGTTTGTCCACATCCTTATTTACGCTCATTGTCGTCGAGTGTGAAGCCTAGAGCGAATGCCACGCAATTTTGTCAATGTCCATTCAATAATTAGAGTATACGATTGATTTAAACATTGCACAATATAATTATTTGTGCCATTGGTGACCAACAGGTATTTCATCAATATAAATGTTATCTATTTTATTGCCGATCATATTGCGCGCGTATGGGGCTCCTTTAAGATTGTTTCTAAGAGTGCAAGGTTATAGCGAGAGCTTTCTGCGCCCTGATGCTCTCTGAGCTAAAGGGTTACATTAAGTATCATGTTTTTCATCTTTCCTTGTCCTGTGTAATTTTGTTTGTTGTCAATCACGTCGAGGGTGGCTTTCTTTATTCTTTGAAATGGTACGCCGTCGTGCAGTGTGCAAACTTTCGGGTTATGGCGTTACGACAACAGTGCAACGTCTTTTTGTAAATGACGTCGTCGCTTTACGGCACGGTGGGGCTAACTGCCTATACTTTAACATTGTAGTTTGTCAGTTTACAGTAAACTATAGATGCAAATAATTTATTTTCGCAAAAAGTATTATGCCTTGCTATAGAAAAGCTCATTTCATAACAGCCTAGTCACTTTGACTTCATATCCTGCAATATTGCATATACCGCCCATGTTAAAAATTGCAAATTGACCCCACCTTGCCGTAAAGTGACAACGTCATTTCGCAAAGGGACGTCACTGAGACTAACTCTGATGTCGTAACGTCATAACTCGAAAGTCCCGTAATCAAAGAAACAATTATGGTCATTTCATTGATGTGGCGTAATATGTATAGAGAACAAATGACGAATGGAACAACCCTGACACTAATTTGAGAAGCAATTTATAAGCTGTGGATGGTGTTAACAAGAATAACTTCCGAGTGGATGGCAACTTCTTCATACTGTGGTTAAACAACGTTTTAATCCCATTCCAGAGATAGTAACAAGTAAACGAAATCATTTGCTTCATATAACGATCTCTGGAATAAGATTGTAACGTTGTAACAAATTTATTAAGAAGTTGTCATCCATCCGTATGGAAGTTGTTCTTGTTAAAACCCTGACAAGGACAACAATTACTGACAAAACACAAGACCACCACGGAATATATAGATAACGTGGAACAATTTAACAGTGGGATGCACAGTGTAAGACACAACAGACGAATAGGGTTATCTTGAAGAGACCTCCCTATACCACAAAGCAAAATATGATAGCTTACTTTTTATTCAAACGGACTTTCAGAGCAAGAAATCTGTCATTCTGCGCACCCGACTCAGAAAGATGGAATAGCTTACCATTAAAACCTGATGAAAAAAAAACGAGGCATTTCTATAACTCTTATTTATTTGTATTTTGGTGTTTAACGACGTACTGCATGAACGGCATTTCGACGACGGATTCTCCCCTTCTTATTCTGTTATAATAATGGTGAAAACCCGGATCTCTCTTTAACTCTTAACAATATATATACACTTGTTTATAATCACAAACCAGTAGATTAAGTGACACTTGTTACCCCGTGGTAAACGGGTTCTGGGTCTTAGTCTCTTAAATGTTGGGGCTTTTTTGTAACACTAACTAAATGCATTATTTCTCTGTCCATAATGCAAGGATTGTTCTGGAAATTTGGCAGTATACCTGATGGTCATACGCATGTAGTTACGAACCCGGATTTTCCATTTTTACCATGGGTTTTTTTAAACGTGTTTATAAATGCACGCAGCGCAAATGTCGAGGCTTTGAGGAATGTATTACCAGAAGTATATTAACCCGAAGTATGAAACGAGTCATTCACCCACATCAACGACATTGAAGCTCATGCAAACACGGATTGATGACGAAGTGCCCTCTAGCGGGAAATAGTGGTCGCTCAGACGACTGTATGGCCAATCATGGGTAATTTCTAAGAAAAATTATATTTATATCCTATAACAGTCAAGCGATTCAGCTAGAAAGAAACTGCGCTAAATTAAACGAAGTTGCGATGAAGCGCATCTACGTCACATGACTCAGAAATGTATAAGGGCTCTGGAAAACCTCATTTCCGTTGATGTGGGTTAATGGACCGTTTCAAACTTTGGGTTAATAGACTTCTGGTATTACTGATACATTCCTCAATGTCTTCAATCAAAGGGTTCGTATTTGTTGCAGGCCATGGTTTATGTCTCGCGGTGCGAATTTGTTTTATGAATATTGAGGAAATTTGTTTCATGTTTGTTTGAGCAATTGACTATATCATTACATGTATATTTAGTATATACAGGATATACTTATTGTTATGAATTTAAAAAAGATAAAATAACCATGTATCAGACAAGCTATAGGTTAAGGTTACAGAGAATAAATTCCATTTGGCCAATGTTGCGTGGGTCGTTATATTTTTTTGTGCAAATTTATTTATCACTTGAAAGAAACCCATTCCTTATTCCTATGAATAGCTGACATATTATACAAATATATTACCGCGCATCGATCACAGGTTCATGTGTTATTACAACATAACATGGAAAGATGTAGTCAATCAGTCCTGGTAACACAGTCTCCTTATAATGAAATCGATACTAGCCTTTATTTGACAAAAACAACACTTGCTGATAACAGGAACTAGTATAGAATTATGCGTGGTATAAGTATCGTTGTGTTTATAGTCCAGTCAATCTACGAAAAGGGCTTTAACTAGACAAAACTGCAACCGAAATATTTTTTGTAACTGCCTATTGAAGCCCTTCCAAACAACATATCAAAAAGGTAGAAAAAAAGAAGTCGGGGAAAATGCCTAGTTTGCAAAAAACAAAAAAAGGTAATCTTTGCCTACATTTTCATTAAATATGTAGAACACACATTGCATGGTGTTAGAATAAACTTCATACACACATTTGTTATAAAAAAATGTCTTCGACAGGTTTGAATTTCAATGTTGTGGGCTCAAGGTCCATCATTTATATTTTTTGTAACATATTCATTTTGTCTTCAATCGAATTATCTAACAGTCTATATTTTCTGACCGATTTTTATGAATCTTTAAATACCTGTCCATTATGAAAATATCTTCAATATCTTTTCGGTGTCGATGTATAATTAAAGGGCAAGGTCATTCGCGCTATTTGTAGTATAAGATATGCCACCACTTTCATTGACATCTATAAATGTATTCCTGGACCGATTTACATGAACTTTAAACATATTTGTATAACAAGTACCATTCGGAGCCATGCCTCCCGCCCTAAGGTATATCCACCTTCATTGTAAGTCTGGCTACCTCCCCACATCCTCATAATATGATAAATGACATTAGGTTTGGAAAGAACACATACATTTAAATGGTTAATTTTTGTTTTGAAGTTGTTGTGTTTATAAATATAAATAAATGAGAACATCACATAAAAACTGTAATGGTGGCTGTATCGTTGCCATGAATTTGGTAGAAAGCAATCCTATCCTAAGTCTTCACATGAAAAAGCCACATTCCAAGGTAGAAGTCAAATGGTGAAAAGTTGTGTTGTTCACAACACATAAATGAGAATATCCCATAAAACTGTAATGGGGGCCATATTGGATTTGGAGAATGCAATCCCGTCCGCCGTCTTGACATGAAAAAGCCACATTCCCATCTGCCATCTTGACCTGAAAAAGGTACATTCGAAGTTTGAACTTTGTGAATGCGTTTTAAAGTTAACGTGTTCACGGGACATACGGAAGAATATCCCATAAACACCATAATGGAGGCCATATTGTTGCCATGAATTTGGCGGAATGCAATCCTATCCGCCGTCTTCAGATGAATTGAGAATATCACATAAAAACAATCAATTTCGTGGAACGCAATGCCACCCGAAGTCGCTTAGCACGAAAAAAGTACATTCCAAGTTTGATGGCAAATGATGAATTTGTTTTAACACACCAATGAGAATTTCACATAAAAAACTGAAATGGCGGCCATACTGTTGCCATGAATTTAGTGGAATGCAATCCCATCTGCATTATTGACCTGGAAAAGATACTTAATAAGTTTGAACTTAATTGGTGAATTCGTTATAAAGTCTACTTGTTCACAGGACATACGGAAAATTATCACAATTCAGAGATATCACAATTATCACAATTCTTAAAGGTAAGTATTTTCACTCACCCTGCGGGCTCGTGAAAATACCAACCTTCTCGACGAAATATCAGGCCGTATCCAACGTGGTATAACTTATAATATCCCATAAAAACCATAATGGAGGCCATATTGTTGCCATGAATTTGGCGGAATGCAATTCCATCCGCCGTCTTCAGATGAAAAAGCCAAATTTTAAGTTTGAAGTCACAATTTGTTTTAAAGCTGTTGTGTTCACAAAATATAAATGAGAATATCACATAAAACTGTAATGGCGGCCATATTGTTGCCATGAATATGGCTGAATGAAGCCATAAACACAATGAATGTTTTCCTTTAGTCTAACCAGGAGGAAGCTACATAAAACTAAACGGTCAATTTGTTTTAAAGTTATGGCGTTCACAGGCTACGCGGAACGGCCAGACGGACTGACGGACAGACAGACTGACACCTACCATTTCCAAGTCCCCTCCCACTAAAGTGGCGCGGGACAAAAATATATTGAAGACACTTCAGTGTTAGGTTCGTGGGATCAAGGTCGATGTCATTAGGGCTATTTTTAGATAGATTGTCGTTGTAATGGATTTATTTCAGGGCCGATTTTCATGAAACATTATTTTTTTTTATAAAAGTACCATGAACAAGTTCGACTTTCAAGATCAAGGTAACCATAGCTATTTTTAATAAACAAAAAAAAGTGTAATTTCTCTGATGGCTTTATTATAATCACACCGATTTTTTTTTATGAAAGATTAAACATATGTTTATTTTAAACAAAAATCTTGAACAAATTTGACTTTCAGAGTTTTGTGTTTACGGTCAAAATCATTATGGTTACATTTTTTTTTTAGCAAAAACAATTCGTCTTCACTTTATTTACACACCAATTTGCATGAGAGTTGACACGTGTGTTTTAGAACAATATCTTGAATAAGTTCGAATTTCAAGGTCATGGCCATTGGGGTCCCGGTCAATGTCATTATGGCTTAAGAAATTCCAGCAATCTAACATCTTTTATTTGCACACACACTGTTGTAGAGAAATCTTTAACAATTTCGATCCCCTAACCCGGGGATTTAATTTCCAGATCATCATGGCTATTTTTTTTAAAAAGTTGGTTAACACTCTTATGGCTTTATTTATGCACCTATTTCATGGAACTTCACACACGTATCTGTTATAAAAAATATATTGAACAAGTTCGATTTTTAGTCTCGTGGAATTAAGGTGAATGTCATTATGGCTATTTTTAGAAAATAACTTGTCATCCTCTTATGGCCTGGTAAGCTTTAGGATGCTATTTAAACTCTCACCTATAAATAATGAATTAGTACATTTAAGGACATGTTCTTTCGTTCCCTCTGAACCACGACATGTAATTTCAAAGTGTTTTCTTCAGAAACTAAAGTGAATTTCAAAGTATTTTAAAACCATCAGTCAGTGGCCTTTAAACCAACAGTGGCCTTTATTCGGAAGTTACAGCAACGTAAGTCCTGTGCGTCGTCTTTAGATATGTAAACTACCATTCCACTTCGTCGAGGATCTAGCCGACAGACCCAGCTCAATTTCCATTTCTTATTTATGACTTGTAAATTCAAACTGTTGCCGCCAAGAAACTGCTAATGGGTTTCAAAATAATTATTATCTAGAACACATTGTCAAACGCATTGGATCGAACATGTATGTGGAATTTTAAGGCTTTAGTAGAAAACAAGAAGGAAGCTCTTCAGAGACCTGTGGAGACTATTAGTTATACTGCTATCTGTTAACATTAGCCTATCTCTTAACATTAACATTGTCACCCCCAACATTGTCACC
>JAVFBY010009462.1:0-13712 GCA_034781015.1 Tonicella lineata
TAATCTAATCTATCAACAAAAATTTTTGTTCATTGAAAGACATAATTTCGCTTATTCCATATTACTTTATGTTGGATAATAAAAGAAATAAATCCAAATATTTTATAATGAAATTAATGGGAGGCAAATCTGTGTTTTGAAGATATATTTAGTCAGAGTTGTCTCCTATGGACAGCAATTAACGCAGTTCAAGGCTTTTGCGGCAGCAATATCCCCGCAGACATGTTCTTTCAAAAATTGTGCGACAACGACCTCTGTTTGTGTGATTTCATGTCTGCATAGGCCTATATCCGATCGGTATAGCATACGCAAAATCTGCAATTCTGTATAAAATGCTGTCGGCATAAACGCTTTGTTTTATTTAATATGGAGGCTTGCTAATATCTTTGAAATGTATTATCCCAAATAATTATATTCTTTATTTTTCTTCGATAAATGTTTAGTTGTTTCACATAATTATTCTTCCATTTCATTTTTCCGCTAGCAAAAGCAGTTTTGGATACACGGAGCAAATTTCAAAGCGAAAGTTTTCCCCGCCTGTGATTTTACATGTAGCGCTTCAACACAGACAAACATGCATGTAACGCGTCGCCTGAAAATGCATGTTTCTCCACACAGTTTTGCCAACAAAGAATATACAAAGCAACACTTTTCATAACAGTATATTGCTTGATTAACCCTGATATATATCGTTGTACGGTTTGTACTTTGCAGCCCCATCGTCTAAAGCAAGCATGGCAAGGAGGCAGTAGCGTACAGACTTCACCAAACCTCCATTAAGGGGGTAGATTTTTGTAAATAGCTATCCTTTAACACATGGCGGAACAAGTACCAGTGTATAGTGTACTGAATCACTATATGGCACACCAATGACATCACCAAAGTATTAAAATGAGGTGCCACGTGTATCGTGAGGCACTAGATGGGGGTCACGGTTGTTATTGAGATATACAAGTTCAGCACCTACATGTACCACCAAGCTGACAACGTGTTCATTTTGCACTGTATTCGTAAAAACACGTCGGAGGCCTTAATTTTTTTGCCCATATTTGGTCAAGGCAGGCTTTGGTTGTTTAATCACTGATTTACATAGTGTGTACAAAACGTCAACTGAGCTTTAATTTACAAATTGAACCTGCCTTACACGTACAATACAATAGTTGACACTTGTACATATATCATATAGCAGTATAAAATCCCATAAATTACCTTTTAAGTAATGATTCAATTAGAACTCTTTATCAAACGCGTAGGCTAGGCGGCCAATCGGTAATTCTGGTTCCGGTAAAAATTCTCACTGTATAATATAGGCTGTCGCCATATAAAAACACCTCCGTTGTTATAAAGCTCATTTTCCAAAATCAGACCTCTAAACTTAGAAATATTAAAACAGTGTCATTGTTTTATAGCTTTTCTACCAAATCAGACCTTAAAATATAAAACCAGCTTCTGTACTAAATACTAAACTTGAAAACATAGAAAAAATAAAACGGCTTCATTGTAACACGGCTCATTTACTTAACTATTCTCCTGGCATGTCACACAGACCAGCCAGTCATTGATTTGTCCCATTCAAACGGAGGAAGCCGCAGCATCTATCTTCTAAGTTTAAAATTAAATCTTTTGATTTTTGAAAGAGGAATAAAGTAGAATCTTAGGGGCTAATGTCTCACCTTGGATTGACAGCAGCACCTGTAGCATGTTGGATTTATTTGTCCAAACTTCATTTCCCTAAAGAAAAAAAGAAAAAGACAATCATATTAGTCAATGGCCAAAAGGGAGAAAAATGTGGTTGCCCTAGGCTAGAACTTCTATTATTTTTTATTTTATACTATTAAATTATGTTTGTTTTTTTGTTTGATGAGGGTTTAACGCCAAGCTCAGGGGTATTTCACCAATATGATGGCTTGCCAGCCAATGGGTGGAGGAAACTATTCTTTGACGTCACTGGCAACATAAATTAATGTTCCTCCAGTATTTTGTCAATATGGTTATGGTATGCCAGGTTATTTTAATATTGTTTGTAAAAACTGTATAAATACTGAATTTGTCAGATCGTCATACCATATGCTTTATAACGGTCTTAGGATCTAGACCGAAACCTTGCATGACAATAAACCTAGAAGTTGTAATCTATACCAATGTGTCTGTGTTCTATACCTACCAGCTTCTAAATGCCACTAAAACAAATATGGTTACTGTTCAAAACATACTGTGTTATGTATTTGTAATTTTATTTCCAAGATAACTACATGTGTCCTTTTGGACTACCACACATTGCTGATAGGTTGCCCAGTCAACTGAACCAATGGGGTTGGCCAGGGGTTAAAATGTAGAAAATATTGTTGCACATATAAACTGTCAGTTTATGTTTGTTTGTTTGATTGGTGTTTAACGTCGTACTCAGGGGTATTTCACCTATATGACGACGGATTCTCCACTTCTTAGACAATCCTACTTGATATGGTGGAAAACCGGGAAGGAAACCTCAGACAAACCACCCCCGCTATAGCGGAAGTCACATATGTGACTCCCTCTGTACCTAAGCAGGTCCACTGGGGGGATCAAACCCGTGCGGTACATCAAAGGAGGATTGGTAGTCACGCCAGTCAGACACTCTAACCAACAAGCCATGGGGCCAGCGTCACCTATGTCATTGGCTAACAATATAATTCAAATGAATATTCAAACCATGCTATTGTTATTCGATGACATAGACGACACTGCATTCGCATTTGACTAGCTGAAAGAAATAGAACATGTCCTATTTGATACAACTAGTTGTATTCAACAAAAAATGCATGTTTGTTCACACGCATCGCTTCAGTCTAATTTGACAAATCGTATCGACAAATCGCACCGTGTGGATGGGCCTTTAGGGCGAGAGGACAGGGAGGCTCCAGGCAACTACGAGCTAGACAGCAAAACGAAACAATGAAAAGATGAGCTTAAATAGAGTCACTATTAGCAAATGTCTCAGGTAAATATATTTTTGGGATAGCCTATAACCATCCAAGAGAGAACACATCAAATTAAAGCACTTTTAAATTTACAAATGTTTGCAGACCTTTCCTGACCAGGTTCCCAACAAGCTGACACAGACTTTGCCATCTTCATAGAGATTAGGGTTCAGGCGATCCTCACAGTATGATATGTAATGGAAAACAGGCGGTGATTTGGGGTAGTCATTAGGCAGCTGAACATCAAAGAAGAACAGACCATCCTCGTATGGTGTTTTAGAAGGACCTATGATCATTATTGAAAACACATCCTACAAATCAAACAAACAATGTCCTGAATCAACCGGCCCCTGGTGTTTAACACTGTGCTAAGGGGTATTTCACTAATATGATGATATCGACTAGAATGAAGGCTTGTTACGTGGCAAATGCCATGCCAATGTAGGACAAATGGAATATTAACATTTTTTAAAAGCTAGAATGTCTATCAAAACATTGAATTGAAGTGTATGCAAACAAAACAATGCTCTGGTAGTTTTGAAAGGAATAACGTTTTTTTTTAGCCTGCACTATTTTACCAGTTACATGTACTTTGGTCATGTTAATTTAAGATTGAGGAAAAATTATTCAAAACCAGTCATCTGAGAAACCTTAACACAGAATAATGTATTGTAAAATAATTTCAATGGAAAAAAATATTCTGAAAAATATATATATACAAACCATTCTGTCTTCAAATGCTTTCACAAATATTCCATCTGGTAGACTGGACTGTAGCAAAGACAGCTGAATAATAAAAACAAAATATGGTTCATTTTAATAACTGTAATATCCTTGAACAGAACATTGCAGGAGAAAAAAACATACCTATACTATGTGATGTCAAAACTACATGTAGGTGGTGTCACCTGTAGACAGGAACGTTAAAATCAAAATCCCAAGGGACATCTTGTCACATGGACCATTCATACTAAGTTTGATTCAAATTCCAGGAGCGGTTTTCAAGTTAAGTTTCAAGGTAAGTATTAAAATGTACCTTTATAATTATCTAACTTTACACATACACACTGTACTATGTATGGCATTGCACCTGCATTTAATATTCCAGTGTTAATAACTGTATGTTCTTATTATTGTAATCCTCTACTGTTGTGTTTTATTAAGGAGACATGAGATAAGCCAATGTGTTTTAACTATACAACTTACTATAATTATATTTACTCAACAAATACATGTATGTCAGAACAGAAAAAATACAGGGTTTGATTTTCACATATTATTTAATTTTATGCACAATACTCTATTGAAATAGCAAGCTAAGGACATTCATATGCTGTGTATCAGATATACAATGTACAAACCTCTTTCCGCACAGCACTCATGAAGGATTTGGAATTAGATGGACTGTGTGTTTTACTCTTGAACTTATGACTAGATGGTACACTTTCCAATATATGGAAACCTAGAATAATAATTGTTTTGTTAGTGGTATGGTTTAGGGAAATCAAAATATTGTTAAAATATGACAAATAATTGTCTCTTCTGTAAATGACAAAATAACAAACGCACAAGAATATTAAATTAAATTATATCATTAATTGAAATGTTAAAGCAAAAGCTAATTACTTACAGACAAAGCATGCAATACTATATGTATATATAATTTGTTCAGTACCAGACTTTAATATGTATAATGTAGTCAGGACAGGTAGTCAGGACACTAATGTAGTTTACAGTAGTTACCTATAATTGTGGCTACTATATTCGTGTTTTGTTTGTTTGCTTGATGGTTAATGATTTAAACTGATGATTTAAACTGAAATGAGGAATGAACTAAATGTACCTACCTTTTGTTTCTGATTTCACTTCAGATTCTGGAAGAGGTTGAACCTCTTCAACTTCTTCATATCGTGACAGCACATTAGATTCTTCAGCATTGGGCGACAAACACGAGTCTGGTAGACATGGTAAATTACTAACATATTTCTGAATGATATTGTCCATTGTTTCTAACGCTCGTTCTGATTCACATATTCTAATATTAATATTAGAGCAGGTCACCGCTGTTGTTGACGATGCAGATGCGTGCTCGTTACATTTAATATTTGTTTCATTTGTTTCAACAGTATCATTTTCGTTCACAACCATATCACTGTTCCCAATATCTGAATTTTTTTCCATTTGTTTGGTATTGTTTTCTATTATATCGTCCTTCGGAAGGCCTATACTAGCAACAGGTTGAACTTCAGTCTCATCTATAGATATGTTATTTACTTCTGGTACCTCTGTGTTAATATTGTTTGTTTGTACTTGCATATCACTGTTTTCTGTAGCCTTTTGCACTTCTTGTTGAATCAGTTTTATGTTATCTTTCAAAAAAGTATGAATAATGTGACACAAATTCCAAGCTTTAGAGAACATAACATTAGAGTCTTGCTGGTTTGAAGCCGAGACTTCATTAGTTATCGATGGACAATTACAAGCCCCTTTGCATTTTTCCTGAGAACATGACATGTTGTCCCCACCAGAATTCTGTGGCTGGTCAATAGTATCTGCATGTGATGTAACTGTATCTATACATGGAGTTGAGTTTACATCTCCAAACGGCATGTCTCCATCACTTTCCGTAGGAACGGGTTCACTTTTGCAAGATTCTTGCTCCCCTTTCCAAGATGCATAAACTTGGGTCAAATGACGGACAATTTTCACTGACTTTCCTTTTCGTATTTCCCTTTTTAAATCACAAATGAGCGTTTTTAAAGTTGGGTCTTCAAAATATGTTGATTTCCAAATTTTGTCAAAATGTTTACAGATTTTGAGAACATCGAGATATATGGAGACGACACCTGTTAATTTGGACTCGTCCGTCTGACTATAATAAAGGCCTTCCATCACCTGACCTGATTTATCTAAAGCTTCTTGGCACCTTCCTAACAGTGTACCCAGCTCTTTCTCTTTCTCTAATGTTAATATCAACTTCATGTTCTTCCTACAACATAAATCATTCAGTAAATAAATTATAAATCATTCAGTGAATAAATCAGAAAGATCAATTCATTGCCTGGTCTTACGAATAAAAAAATTGAGACATTTTGTGATATTTAAAAAATTATGTTGATCAACTTTTTGTAAATTTCTGAGATATACATTGTAATGTATCATATTGTAATTTATCTAACTTTGACGATTTAATTTTTATTATCTTAATATTCAAATAACTAATGTCACGTTTATAATGAGTATTTCATGTTGTTTTATAATGTTGAGGGCGCAGGGAAGACCAAATTGTACATTTGACTGTGTTTTATCCTCTTTAAATAAAGTTATCATTATTATTATGTTATTGAGTAAAACTAATACATATTTTAATAAGCAATAAAGGCAGACATTTCAGATCTTATTCTTTGAAACATTATTTACATAATCCCATTTTTTTCACATAAAACTTTAGATTTTAATGATCGATTGCTTTATGTAACACACCGCTGAGAGGTATTTCACATAATATGATGATGTGCTTGTCAAATGAGTGAAGGAAACCACTCTTGACATTACTGGCAACGTGACAGAAGACGAGCAGGAAAGACAGGACAGAAGAGGAGCAGGATGAAAAACAGGACATACTAAATCAGCTTCCTGATTCCCCTTACCTCTATGTGCACCAGGGTATTAGGAAGCTTTCGCTAACAACCCATTAATTAAGATTTTATATGGAACAAAATGACAAACTTTCAAGGCAAAGGAAATTGCCCAGCTGAACTTACTGCATGAAGTATAGAAACTTTCCAATCAAGTGATTGTTATCTCCATTTATTTTACAAGCACATTTCCATGTACAATGAAAGATGGCAATAACATTAGACCTACTCCACTGTGTCTTCAATGCTGGCAAGTTTTTTAATGTCATCAGTGTCCATGTCTCCTAAGACCTCCTCGTCCTCAGTCTCCCAGCTCCCGTCGGTCCCACCCACTCCAGCCTCACTATCACTCTCAGTTTCCCACTCAGAGTCGCTGCTTGCTTCAGACATCTGCAAACACATACAATGAGATTGTTTAGGGGTATAAACCCGAGGGAGAGGTGATAGTTGAGTTTCAATAACTTCTGACATAATGTTGGCACCTCGTCAAAACACATGTCGCCGAAACAAGGTGCCAGCCAAATGAGTGGAGGAAATCCCCTTAATATCACTGGCAACATCAAGGACATCACAGGACAAAAAACGGGACATCAGTTCACAATACATAGGCTTCCTGATGTCTATTTGCTCTGAGAGCACCAGGGCATCAGGAAGCTGTTGCCAACCACCCGCCATAAAAGTAAAAAAATAGCAAAAATCTACATTATTTTGGCTAACTAGAAACAGTTAATTGGGTGAGTGGTCTAATGTCAGATAATAAGGGTTGTGGGTTCCATTCCGAAACTAAGTTTTCTAAAAAAAAGTTTGAACTACAAACTGTTTAGGAAGTGTTATCACAAAATAACGAAAAAAGATCACTCTATAAACGACACAAATATTAATTTCAATGATCCTCTACTTACATCTCCACTGACTATGTAGAGTTCCTGAGGGTAGGATGGGGATACAGAGTCATCACTCCATCTAACAGTGATATAACCATCCGGGCTCGTCTCTTTCACCAGCCCTGCAGCCTCTAGAGCTACTGTTGACTTCTGAGCAATGAAAACATGTATGTGTAGTTTATAGGCTATAAGTTTGTTTGTTTGGGGTTTAAAACCATGCTCAGGGATATTTCACATTATGACAGCGTGCCAGTCCAATGGTTGGAGGAAACCACCCTTGATGTCAACGGCAACATAAAAGAAGGGGAAAACATGGACGGAACTAAAAATATAACACAACAACAAATCTACTTCCAAGAGCACCAGGGCATCAGGAAGCTCTTGCACAACCACTCTCTATAAAGCCAACACATGAGATGTGCTTATCCTTTTCACAATGATGTTATTTGAAATATGACATCAAATGTATGGTTAGTTCCTCGTGTACGATAACGTCTCATGTTACAGGCATATACATGTTGTAGCACTATACAGCTATACATGTTAAGGGATAGGACAATAGGTCAGACCAGAGACGTTATCTTACATGAGGAACTAACCAAATGTACTGTGTTAGTTGGTAAAATGGAATGCACTTTTATGCAAGATGGTAATAAAAACTATGGTATTTGTCCTACATGTATAACCTGATAATGTAAATAACCAAACAAATGTATAATCAATGGCAGTGTAAGGTCAATTTTATGTGCAAAATAAATCCTAATAATTCACCTATGTATTTAAGAAATAACGTGCATTTGTTTCACATTTGTTGATTGATTAATGGTCGGTAAAATGTGGGTTGTTCCTATTTGATGACCAGGGACCGATACAATTCAGTTATCAAATTATAGTGAACAACCCACATTTCAGGGACGGCGGAACCGCCCCGACCACCCCGACCTTGGTCGGGGCAATAATTTCCGTAAAAATAAACGAGAAATACCCTTCAAGTGATTTTTGCTGCAGGTCAACTGCCTTTTCGACAGACTTATGTGTAATTGAGTGAATATAGATTACCACGTAGTGGCTAATAACTATACTTTACTTCATAATTATAGGGCCTACACGATTTTGATCGTAATTAAGCAGAGTCAGTTCGACTACTCTTCTATTATATTATGTTTTTCTAAAAAAATCCCGTTCTCCAAGACCACCGCCTTCTCCTACCCTAGAACCCGAGCCAGGTGTGGACATTGTCACGCCGGCTGCAGTCGAAAAAAGGACTTCGGAGCTCCCTGTTGGTGATCAGCATGTTGAATTGGTCAGTCCTAGTTTAACTCCAACTGGCCCCTTGATCGCCCAGACCCAATCTGTCTCTTCACCCACTCCACCTCCTGTGGAAACTCCTAAAACAAACTTTCAATTAGAACAACAGGGTTCTCTTACCTGCCACACCAACCCAGAAAATGTACTTTTCCGCTCAGAGATTTTGGAAAGAAAACAATTGTAAAGTGAAAATTTCGACTGGAATGGTTTGATAAATTCAACTGGCTACACTACGAATAAAGCTTCGATACAGTTTTTTGTATTGTGTGCCAAAACGCCAAGTTCTCAAATAAATTGTCTCCGAGCCTACATAATTTTATTACCAAAGGGTTTTGTAACTGGGAGGAAGCGCAAGGTGTATTTCCAGAACATGAATCAAGCAAATTTCACAGGGAAGCCGTACAACGGGTAATGACTCTACCAGGGACTACTCGGGATATTGGAGAGATACTGAATGAAGCCCATGAAGATGAAAAGACAGAGAACAGGAGAATAATAAGAAAGGTATTTGAAAATATTCGGTTTTAGGGCGTCAAGGCATTCCATTTAGAGGGAAAAGTGGAACAGAGGACAGCGGCAACTTCCTGCAGCTTCTTTTTTACGGAGATGTGACGACCCTGCACTGATTGCAGAAAAAGTCAAATAAGTATGTTTCACACGATATTCAAAATGAAATTATACATGTACTTGCCAGACAAATTATTGATAACATCATGTAAATTATTCATAACTCATCCTTCTTTTGTGAGATGATAGATGAATTGGCAGATATTTCAAATCACGAGCAGGTGGTATTAGTTTTTCGGTGGGTAGGAGAGGATTTTGAGGTCCATGAAGATTTTTTGGGTGTATATAGAGTTCAAAACATTCTTGCCGATACTTTGGTCAACGTGATAGTGGATGTTCTATGTCGCATGAATTTGTCCATTAACAAGTGCCGAGGACAATGCTATCATGGTGCTAGTAACATGAGTGGGGTCGCCACCAAATTACTCGATATGGAACCGAAAGCATTGTACACCCATTGTTATGGAAATTCACTTAATCTTGCATGTAACGATGCCATTAAGCAGGTTAAAGTAACCAAAGATTCTCTTGAGATAACCAATGAAATCTGTAAGCTGATAAAGTATTCTCCCAGACGGGAAGCGATGTTTCAGAACTTGAAATCAAGTTTACAGCCAGACACCCCAGGACTTCGAGTACTTTGTCCAACACGCTGGACGGTTCGTGGCAACTCACTCGGAAGTATTTTGAAAAATTAATTATGACGTTTTAAACAACTTGTGGGTGGAAGCGTTGGAGTATGTCAAAGAAACTGATGTCAAAGCCCGAATCGTCGGCATTCAGTCCCAAATGCAGAAATTTGATTTTTTTTTCTGGGGAATATCTTTGTTTCATCTCGTTCTGAAACATGGTGACAATATCAGTAAAACCCTCCAGGATCATAAATTATCAGCATCCGCCGGGCAGGAAATTGCGGCATTAACCGTTAAAACCCTTCGCAAAATACGAAATGATTCCGATTTTGACTTGTTTTTAAAAAAAAAAATGGATTTCAAAACAAATGTTCGTCCGTTTCTGGTGGTTTCGTTTCTTTTTAATGTACATAAAACTTGTTCACTATATAGTGTAATACATAAGTTCCCGTAACTGTTCCCGCCACAGCGTAGCTGAAGTACCGATGAATGTGGCATTAAGCACCAATCAATCAATCAATCCAGAAAGTCGTGTCTCATGCTAACTCACTAGAAGTTGATAAACCAACGTTACCTCGCAAACGCAAAATGCCGGCTCGGTACGAAACCGGCGAAGTAGCTGCGCACTTCGCACAGACACCGCACGACATCCATAGGCAACAATACTTTGATGACCTCGATTGAATTATAAATGCGATTGAGGAGAGATTTGATCAACCCGGATTCAAACAGTATAGAAACCTACAAGATTTGTTATTAAATGTGTGTAATGGCAAAGATTACACACAGCAACTGGATGCCGTTACTACCTTTTATCGGTCAGATATTGATGATAGACTGATCACTCAGTTAGAAACTCTTTCTGTCAAGTTCGCACAATGTTCGGAGTCTCCTATCGATCTTAAATCCCTTATTTCAACATTTGCCGATATGTCACCACCTGAACGTACATATTTCTCTGAAGTATACACTGTTTTACGGCTGATTCTTGTAATGCCAGCCACCAATGCTACAAGCGAGAGGTCATTTTCCGCTCTCAGAAGGCTTAAGACATATCTGCGATCTACTTTATGACACAGTCGAGGCTCAATGATCTCCTAATATTTCACGTCCACAAAGATCATACTGATATAAACAGGGCAGTGAACTGCTTTCAGACCACAAAAATTCGATATTTGGGAAATTTTGAAGCGTCAACATGTACAACCAGTTGGAAATAAAATTCACCAAAATATAGGCCTACGGCATCAAATTTTCCTTAACTTTCATTTTCTCTGTTTTATTATTATTTTTTTCTGATATGAAAAAATCATGTTACCAATAGCTTATAATTTAGTGAGTTTTAGTCCCCGTTAAATGGCTAGAATGCATCTACGGCCGTCTAGGACCCCAGAGCTTCCAGCTGGACCCTCGCCTAATGTGCTAGGACTCTTGGTCGGGGCAATCAGAAATAGCTTCCGCCGCCCCTGCCGGTGAAGTTGACCGAAAACTTTCCCTGATCGCCGCGATCTATCGATTATAGTCGCTCCCGCATTTAAGCAGCGTGTCAGGCTATAATGCCAGTCCCTTAGGTTGGATTTGAAAAGGGGCCTGTGCTCCTGCTTGAGCAAAGATATCAGTCGGCCACAACGGACCGGTAGGCCCCAAGACAGCCGAATCTCCGACACGCCGAGACTCATTTTGAGCTTTTTAGCGCACAAAACGTATAGAAAAAATAGATTATTTTTTTTACACTTTTTATATTAATAAGCAAAAATGAGTGTTGGTAAGGTACTGTGTGACTTCATTTTTTGGGGGCACGGATTGTTTACATGTATTTGACTTCTTAAAGCAAGGAAATATAGAAGAGCAAAAAGATGTTGGTTAAAGAAAAAGGCTGTCAAGTTGATCCTATTTAAGAAATAATGGGATATCCTTACTGCTAAATTAGGCTTCTATAAATGTTTGTGAGCAATTGGTAGCGTCCATAGTATGCCTTATAAAAGATTGTGGTTGTTTTTTTAATATGTATAACGGACCTGTTGGCTGTTGTAAAGTTTTAAAAACAACAATTTCACATTAGGGCTAAATGTGACCGCGTGCTATACTTTTGTGTAAATGTTACTAGTTATTTGTTTCAGTCAGTTATATGAAGGCAGGAACGATCGACTCAAAGTGATCGATTTGTGTCCACATTGATTCAAGGCACTGTCACTCAGTTTAATGGATAAAAGTAATGTGATACTATTTGCTGCCACGGAGGAAGATGTGGGCTTGCGAGGATTTTTAAAATATAATTTCACACTGTTAGCTTCACAAAAGTGGATTGGAAAAAAGAATAACTGTTTTTGATGGATTTTTTAAAAAAAAAGTCTGCAAAAAAATAAGCTATTGTAGATCGGACTGTCATGCCTGATAATAGGCTACAGGCTAAAGTAGGCCTACAGTGCCAATCCACGGCTAGGTAAAACTAGCTATGGGGACCTATGGCCCTTTTCCGTATAGAAAAGGGCTATGGATCGAGTGGTTTCTCAGCCAGAAGGTCAGGAGTATCGGAAATTTGTTCCACGCATTATTCACCCATAATTTGGGTATAGAAATAAACATTTATTGTAGCGGGGTTCTTAAATCGCTATTAACATGATTAAACGTCACCAAAACCTGACTCAAAGGGTTCTTTTAGCGTTAAAAGTTTTGAATTGGGTGACGGAAATTGGCGACCTAATAACACCAAGAAGTTTTTAAGGCGGACATCTCGCTATGGGTGACGTTTGTTTTACATTAAATGACGATGAAGCACTTGCATGTGATACCTGTAACAGTTGGCAATCGTGCATGCAATACGGGTATAACAGAGGAATTTTATTTTCGAGAAGCGGTGGTTAAAAAAACATTTCACAGGAATTGTCATGATTGCCCCGTTAATCAATCACTGGTTATCAATTCAATTTGTTTATTCACTCTAAAGACCACCCAGGGTGGCACGAGAGGAAGATAAATACATATCTAATACATGGCGGTTTACAATAGAATAGAGCATATATCTATACAATTGAATTTTTCTACTTATTATAGGGGAGGAGTGGGCCGGTGGGAGAAGTGAGCCACATGGTTTATTATAAAAACTACACTGATTTGGCCATACTATTAAGGTCATGCACTGTCCTATGGTGTATTTTCATCACATCACCTGACCCTGACATTGAAGCATACTTTGGTTTTTCTCAGAATGTCAAAAGTATGTTTTTCAGTATGGAAAGTAAAATATTTACATCAACTTTATTTCATATCTCTTCTTAATGACCCAAGATAGAAAGACTAAAAGCATAAGCATGCAGTTGGGTATTAAATGATGGCATTAACAGATATATACATTCTTGCACTAAAGGAGGAAAACATAATTAAATCAAAAAGTGCATGTGGGGAGAAGTGAGCCACCTTCCATGGGGGGATGTGGACCCCTGGATGTGTTATAATATTATCAGATATTCAATATTCTCATATTTTTATTCACCCATTTTGCCTGTCTGTTTTAATTCTGCCAACTTGATGATAGTCTTGAGAAAGCCTTTCATTTTTAGACGTTATTAACAATTTGATTTTTCATAATGACGTTAAATTGTTTTCATCAGAATAGATTTGTTTCCCCCATTATATTAATATTTGTTCCAACTTGTATTACCTTTAATTGCTGCGTTGTGAGTGTTACAGTCAATAAAAATACATTTTGAAAAGAAAGAAATT
>JAVFBY010009573.1:0-13712 GCA_034781015.1 Tonicella lineata
ATGTCGCTATTGTATTTGTTAAATTTTCCCTCAAAATATTTTTTCTTAGATAAACGTATGGAGTTATTTAATTTATTTCTATATATTATGTATTGAGTATGATTATATTCATTTGGATTAAGTAATTTAATGCGGAACAGTCTATTTTTTTCGTGTATTGAGATAAGGAGACCAGATGTTAACCAGGGTTTAATTATAGTATGAGATTCATCATTAATATCTATCAAAGGAAAGCATTCGTCGTATAGAGGTAAAACGTTGTGCACATATTAAGAGTAAATAAGTAACATTTGAAGTTTCGTCCATGGCGAAGTCCCAGTTTGTCTGGCTTAATTATCTTATTTACAAAGGTATTTTTTCCAGAGTCATTGAATTTACGGTAAGTAGTATAGATTGTGATGGGACATTCTTTGAAGATGAACAGGTAAGTATATGAAAAATGGAGAAATGATCGGTGATATCACTAAGTAAAATGCCAGAGAGAAGGTTATATTCGTGAAAGTTAAGAAATATGTTATGAATAAATGTTACTGAACGAGATTGTACCCTGGTTTGACTTGTAATCTGAGGGGAAAAATAACGTGAATTCATAATTTCGATAAAAGCTTTTGATGGTAAATGACTTTCAGACTTGAAGATGTCTATATTAAAATCCCCTATTATTATGCATTTTTGATTTTGGCAAGATAGGATTATTGGAAGGAGATTTGTATTGAATTCGTTAATATCCTTACCAGGAGGTCGATATATTATACCAACCAGATATTTCTGGCCGAAAGCCTCAATTTCAACAAAAAGATATTCAGAGTGACCATCGTCATAGATAAAGCTAAGATCGTCACGCACTGAGCATGAAGAGATATGTTCAAAACATATACGCTTTGATCTGGAGATAGAGAATGACTTGTAACCTGGTGGATCAAAAAGAGTATCTGTTTGAGAAGATAACAAGCTCTCAGAAATACCAATAATTGAAAAATGATTGTTTATACTATAAATAAGACTTGTTATTTCTATGTAGTGTTTTCGAAAACCGCGAGCTTTTAAATGCAGAAAAGACAAAGAATCATCATTAAAGGAAGAATTACAGTAGTATTTTGATTGATGATTTATTTTTTCCCAGTGCGAAATTTCATAATCATTGTCGTCAGTAGCAACATTAGCCGAATCTGAAGAATTGAGGTCTATTGGATTGAAGCATAATTGATCTAAAAAATCGAGATTGAAATCATTGGAGACATTGTGAGGTGCGCGGAGAGGTTGGGGGATTTGAATTTCACTAGAGAATGGTAGCGACGAGAGATCACTCGGGAATGGAACAGTATCACTATCATAAATCATTAGGTGGTAAGGTTTTTACATCACAAATGTAGGGTGTTTTAACAAAGTAATTTACAACAGAACAAAAACAACTCAAATAACTACACAATAAAAAGAAAATTTCATATTTACAAATGTATAAATCATGAATTTTTAAAATCATTATATACACTCCGTATTGAGAGAGCCGCACCAGTCGCCATCGCATGCTCTGTGGATTACCCATTATTATTTAATGAACGCTTATACACATATTACATATTTTAAGTTACCGGTACATATGTTACACATTTCATATTTTATATAACATTATATATGTTGGCCATATCAAACATTTGAGATACACATGCATATACATTGTGGATACCGATGTAGGTATGTCTGTGCAATTTTATAAACGCCCATATATATATTTCATAAATGTATAAATCTATGCATATTCACTTTTGAACACACATGAAACAGACAACATGTTACTAAATTAGGTTATTCCCTAATATAATTAAACATACGATTATTGAAAAAGTATAGGTATATGCCTAATTATAACAAAAGGCCTTATATAATAGATATTAGTTGTCACAGAGGTGTTCATAAGCAAGCAAATAATTCAGTGTTGAATATAATAAATATTTTAAATTTTATATTGGTAACTTATTATGAATGGAATTAGAACTTATGTGAATGCACATACAAAACTGAGCTATATTTATAATATATAGTAAGATTGAAGTTGTCTGAAAAGTTACAAATATAATTCTATCATTGGCAGGAAAAAATGTAAATTTGCATTTAATTGGTGAAAATAAAATCTGTACATCAAAGGGACTTCTGCGAGATAAAATATACTTAATGGAAGTGACTTTTCTTTAAAAAGACAAAGAAAAAAATATATGACAATATGCAAGCATCAGGAGCAAATAATGTCATGTGTTGTAAATAACTATTATTTCCACAAGAGATAATTCTATAAAAAAAAAGAATACAGTGCATATATATTCCATTGATACAGGGAAAGATAAATTATACATTGGAGAATATAAATTTGTTTGACATTACATTTTCAATAGTTATTTTGTCAATATTTAGTTAGTCAAGCATACCCTGAAAACCTTTGTATAACAGTAGAGTTAAATTTACTAAACATAAGCCTATTATTGTAAGCGATGAGTTTCAATCACAACATTTGTCAAAAAAAAAAATCTATTCAATATAACAGCGTTGGGGTAGACAACTCTGCTTAATATAGGGGAGTTAACACTGGTGTTTTCAGATTGACAATTTCTAAGGTATTCATTTTTTATTTATTGAGGTTTGTTTAAAAACAATGCTCTTTAATTGTAGAAGAGGGGTAAACATAAAAAATATAAAAAATAATAAAAAAATAAAGATAGGTGGACATTTTGACAAATGAAGACATATGCCAGCCTACTGGAAATCAACAACTTGCAGGGCAGATAACACCAGCATTCTCAATTTAAAAGAGCTTCCAAGCAATATAGAGACTTATTTAAGTTTAATTAACATTTTCTGGGTCAATGTAAAATTATTCTTTAACAGAACATTCTTGTTCAAAATGTAAAGTTTATAAATACTAAATATAAATTTGTCTGTCATGTGAAACATATATTATGAGAAAAAGACACAAAGGTTTCAATCATGATGGAAAATACATAAACAAAAAATGATGGAACAATATATATAATAGAGTCAAAGAGTTTAGCGTACAATACAAACTATATAAGGTATAATTGTTGAAAGAAGTATACACTGAAGTACACAGTGTAGTTTATTACCTATAGGATGTGATATAATTTCAACAGGTTTCTTCCCAGAAAATACTGTTAATGCAAGTTAAATTATTCAACACCAAGTTTGATCTGATAAGAGTATGAATTGTGATTAAAATTGTTCTGTAACAGACATGTTGAGAATGTGAAATATTTTCATGTAAGAATATAAATTTGTTTAGTATTAAATTTATAGAAGTTATTTTATCAATATTTAGTTAGTCAAGCATAAACTAAAACAATTTTTATAACAGTAGAGTAAAATTTACTAAACATAAGCCTATTATTGTAAGTGATGGGTTCGTTTGATTAAGCGAGTCTATATTGGAAGTCACAAATAAGTTTCATTAGAATTTGAAAGGATTTTAAATAAATTTGACATTTATATTAAAGCTTTGATCTGAGCTGGTTTCAAACACAACATTTGTCAAAAAAAAAATCTATTCAATATAACATAGTTAGGGTAGACAATTCTGCTCAATATAGGGGAGATAACACTGGTGTTTTTTAGATTGACAATATCTGAGGCAAACTAATAATTTTCAATTTATTGAGGTTTGTTTACAAAACAATTTTCTTTAATTGTAGAAGAAAGGGTAAACATAAAAAAAAAAAAAATTATTAACAAAATAAAAAATAGGTAGAGCTTTTGACAAATGAAGACATATACCAGATAACTGGAAATTAACAGCTTGCAGGGCAGATAGCACCAGCATTCTCAATTTAAAGAGCTTCCAAACAATATAGAGAACTTAATTTGAATTTAATTAACATTTTCTGGATCAATGTTAAATTTTTTTTTTAAAAGACAAATTTTGTTGAAAATGTAACATTACTAAATACTAAATATAGATTTGTCTGTCATGTAATACATATATTATGAGAAAAAGACACAAAGGTTTCAATCATGATAGAAAGTACATAAGAAAAATAGCATAATATGTATAGTAGAGTCAAAGAGGAGTTGAGCATACAATACAAGCTACATGTAATTGTTTGGAATAAGATAAAATTGTTGAAAGAAAAAGCCTAGAGTATATAACAAAGTACATGTAGACAAATCTACTTAATATAGGTGAGAAAATTTAAATTAGTACTTATTATAAATTTGTCTGTAATGTAGTACAAATATTTTAAGAAAAACACATAAGGGCGTGTCACATGAGGGCGTGTCATAAACGTGGCATAAACACATGAGGGCGTGTCTTTTGGATCAGAAACTCAAGGAGTAATCATTATTTTAACCCATCCCTTGTGGAATTAGAGATATATCTAATTCGGCGGAATAAGAGATATCTCTAATTCATTTAGAGATATCTCTAAATGAATCTCGAAATGAATTAGAGATATCTCTAAATGAATTAGAGAACTCTAATTCATTTATAGATATCTCTAATTCATTTAGAGATATCTCTAATTTATTTAGAGATATCTCTAATTCATTTAGAGATACTCTAATTCCGGTGAATTAGAGATATCTCTAGTTCTGGATTAAATGATAATTTGGCTCTCCATACAAAGTAGATGGTTTCTCGCCCAGTATAAGTTGATCTATTTACTACTCCTTATTATGTCCATTCATACATTGGAGCTTTTATCCCATAAAATGCAGTATCTGCAAGAATCACCTTAAAGAAGACGGTTTGGTCAAACTCCCCACAGCGACATTATGCATACAGTTCTCCTATTTGACCTGTGTCATTTGGGAGGCTTATCAACCCCCTACATATTAACAGTCCAACCTAGTTGCAACACATTGGGGATATTTATAGGACCCAACACAAACTACAATATAAGTATAAAGGCCCGTTCAGACGTCCACAATTAAAACCGGTTTAAAGTTAATCCGGTTTGACTTACATAAGCTGTGGACCGTTCAGGCGGCAGCTGCCGAACGTGGCTCGAAGCTAGCTACGCTCCATAACCTACCATAAACTTCCTAAACTTGTGATTTAAGAGGACGTTACCAATGTGCTTAGATTAATCTTTCACTATTAACAAATTGTACCGCCTTTTCTCGATTTAAACCATCTCTGAATTAGTAAGATCTACATTGTAAAAAGCGACTACTCGACGTGCATATTCCAGTTAAACTGCCAATTCTCAGCAGAACCCGCAGTTAATCCTCTTATTGTGCCTCTTCACAGTTATCAGATAGAATCAGTCTGTAGTAGGATGTTTTGTTGTTTTTATCCCTCAGCCCACAGGGAGGAGGGGTATTACCATCTGTCTGTCCGTCCATCTGTCTGTCTGTCCTTCCTGCTACGTCCATCCGGGCTGTCAACCCTTTTTGTTAACACTCAACATCTCAAAAACTACTTCTTTTAGATTCAGCAAGGTAAGGTAGATGTCTTTTATAGGTTTAATCATGGAACTATTAAAGGACAAGTCCAGCCTTTTTTAACCTCAACTTATTATTTTTAACGTTTATTTTGTGAGACATTTAAGCGTGTGAGATTGGAAACCAATAAAGCATAGCCGTTAATTAGTTAATTTCAAAGCCGGAAGTGACGTCCAAAAACACAGAGATAATGAGGTACATGTACCGGTCTGTATGTCTCCCAGTGAACGCGTCTACATCTATAGCCACACAGCGGCACACATCAAAGCTCAACTGTGCAGAGAGGCATTCACGGCTAGACGGGTATAAAGGGGACCTGGTTTATCGGGGATTTTTTAGGTCACTTCTAGTTTTTAAATTAACAAATTAACGGTTATGCTTTATTAGTTCCCAATATGACAGGCTTAAATGTCTTACAAAATAAATGTTTAAAATAATAAGTTTAGGTTGAAAACGCTGGGCTTGTCCTTTAAGAGAATTAAGGAAACACTTCTCAGCCAGCCAGTACGGCTCACACAGGAAACACCCACGCTGTGGTATAGAAAGTTGAATGGCCAGTGGGCGTGGCCAAGCTTCTTTTATTTTCGATGTTCGATTCCGCCACCCAGCGTTTCTGAATGCGTTGTAGCGCAGCATATTTCAACGGAATGTAGATGGTAATATGGGCATTTCTTTTCAGTCAATTTACAGCAATCATAAATATGCGCGATTGAGATGTTGAAAAAATTCGTATCTTCGACAATGGTACTGACTATGTCCGATTATTTTTCAATAATCGATACCATGTGTAGCGCATTTCAAACATGAGGTGTCAATTTCAACAAATTATTTTGTTTTGTGATTTTTCGTAATTTCCACCAACACATAGCTGATGAAAATTTCCATGCATGTTCCCGGCAGTATGAAGAAAATAAAAATAAAATTGCCACGTGTGAACGGTTAGTTGTTTGGAAGTAAAATAGAACTCAATATCCGAAAAAACTACCCATTTGAAATATTTGGGAAAATTGGACCAAAGTGAAAAATTCGCTTTCTTTAAGTCATAAAAGATAATATTTCCGCCAAACATGGCTTATCGAAATTTAGTTTATATTTTAGACGAGATCTTTTCCATTTTACAGTATGTAGTCAATTTTGTAAACGGTTCGTCAATAAGTCGCAGTTTAGCCTTTTCTTCGACCTACATATGTATTTGTATCAACTGGCTGGGCGATTATGTCCCACACTGAAGTGGCAATTAATCCCCCCGTTAATAACATCACAAAGGAGTTCTAATCATTTAAATATATACAACTGAGTTTCTTATATTATAGTAACATCTTTAATATATGACTCTGTGCAGTGGAAGCGTGCTGGGCCCATAACCCAGAGGCCCGGGGATCGAAACCACGCTTAGGATACTGTACTTCTCTTAAATGAAAATTATTTGAATAGTTTTACTGATAAAATACCTTTATGCTAAATATTTAAACTGTTTTACTGATTAAATACTTTGTGTTTGTCCAGTTCCGTTTGTTTCATTTTGCTTTTTGATGTACGGCCTTGTGTGCTTAAGGGTGGGGAACTTATAAATTATAACGTTTAAAATATAGAATGTTAAAATGTTCACGCGTAGCTGAAATACCGCCGAATGTGGCGTAAAACACCAATCAATCAATCTAATAATGTACCCGAGACAGGACGGGTTGGCTCTGTTAATAACTGTATCATACCACATGCATCTTTCAATAATATTTTTAAGGTGATGCAAACGTGGATTAAGTAGATTCCGGTCAAGGCGGATAGGATCGTGGAAATCCGGTAGTCTGATGTCACAGTTATCAATATTCGAGGTAAGGTGCGTTTCGGTAAGGGCGATACTATCGTATTCAAAGAGATTTGCATATATTAGATCCAATTTCGTTTTTAATTCACACATTAAGGTGCACTTTTGATAATGGTGCGTGTTCAGAGGGACCAGGGTTTCTTTCCACATCACCTGATAAAACAATTAATTTAGGTACACAAGTTATACAAGACTGAGTAGTATGCAAAATAATACTAACTGTGATAGGCCAGCGGCATGAAAGTCAAATTTTTGACACAATGTGAACATATATCTTAGCAATCCTAAGATAAGGTTAAATATGCTATTAACTTTCAGTGATCGAAATTTGAGTCGCCTAAACAAGCCAATTGCTGCGCGATAACTGCATAAATCATTACTCATTATCAAACACGAAAAAACATATAACAGCCAATTGGCTGTGATCAACAGAGACAGGGTCAAACCATTAATACAAAATAAACTAACGAGAACAATATTTAAAATATATTTGGAGTCTATATATGGCAATACATGTATATAAAACAATATTAAGGACAATGGGGTCATGTGGACTAGGTTAGGCGTGAGGCTGAAGTGGAAACAAGAAGCTTACTGGAGGTAGATTTTCGAACGAACAAACGAATGAACGAATGCAATAAATCCACATTTAGCGATATTTCAGCTACGCTGTGGCGTGAACATCTCAACATAAAACATTTTACTTTTCTGCTAGAGAACTACAAAGCAGTTGGATACAACAACCGGCTTTGACTCTGGGGATACAGTTGAACGTTTAGTATAGTCAATCAGATCGAATCAGTCGTGTTTGGTTGAAATAGACATACAAATCTCCTTGGATGTCACAAGTTGGCATAAATAATAAAGGCGTGACTTTATCGTCTAAACTAAGTAAAACACGCTAAGTTTCATTTCCAATCCAGTGCTTATTTAGTACAGCAGCTTAGAATATACACAATCAGTGGACATTAACGTGTGACTTACGGTTTTTAGAGAATCAAAACGGAACGATGATTGTCCAGTTGTTAGATGAACAGAACAGAACTTGTGATATGTCATAGCCACTCCGAATAAACACGTGATGTTGCACAACAATATGAAAAATAATTTGTCATTTTCAAACACAACTGAAAACCCAAGCATCCCTGTCAGATCTTGAGAGAAGTACATTCACCGTCTGTCAAGTCAATAACACTACAGAATGAACACATTCTACAGAGAGAAAATATCGCTGTTTACCACTCCGTCAACATGAAATAAACGGAAGTGAATTCTGCCACCGTATCTTTTGTATAGCATTTATCATTATGCACATTATATTAAATGAAAATATCAATCACATATGTAGTAAATTGATGAAAGCTTCGATCTCAACTATCAGATTAAACGAACTGCATAAGGGATCGGTCATATCCAAAATATATATAGAATATAGCCTAAATATGAGATAGCCAGTAAGGGCATATATAAAAAGAACTTCGATTTCAACGTGCGCGCACAATCTTTCCTATGAACAAAGTGAAAATACACATATTATTTGATCGGCTGAACAGTCTGTTGGGAAAGAAAACAACAGATTGTATCTCAGCAATCGTATGAATTGCACGGTATGGAAGAAACTGTGTGTGCAAAATGACCTGCCCGCAGCAAACAATATTTTCGTTATGCGCGTATTATTGAAAGAATTATCATAACTGTCTGGTCATCCGACCGGGTGTTCAAGTCACACTAATCAAGAGGCGAAAACAAAATGAATTTGCCTAAATAACACAAAGATTTTAGAAAATGCCTTGTGTTGACATCCACGACTCAGTGAACAATATAAGTTGTACTATTATTTTACCTAAAGGCTTATGTAAAGGCGCTATTGGAAAACAGTTTGATTCACAGATGGTTACTTGATTCAACGTTGGAACTAACAGCAGACTGAATTGAGTAATAACACAGACACACGGCAGCACTGGCGTTCTCGAAGCTACTCTGGCTATACATTGAAAGGTTTTGACCAAAATAATCACAATAAACTCTCAGCACAACACATTGAAAACTATTAATTATTGTTTCAAACTTACAAACATTAAACTTACAGAACTTGAAGGCCTTCTTCGATCTGGATCAATATACGTTCTCCACCTTCCATGAATAAATATGTTCCCGTCTTGTGACCACACGCTGTGAAGTTTGCCTTCTTTTTTTATTCGCTAGCCCGATTTAAACAGGTTATATCGTATTCTTGTCAGATCTTCATCAATGTAAACATTTGGAAATTTGGAATGGTTCCTTAGAGCCTGGCGCACACTAATGAGATCGCGACGTTTCCTATAGCAAGTACATGTAAGGATGATCTGCTTCTTATCCTTGCAAATGAAGTGTTATACGGTAATGTTCATATTGAGTTCTTTCACCAGTCGCATAACCGCGTCGTCGGTAGTTTCATCCTCCAAAACATTAAGCCCTGTAATCCTCATGCTTTCACGCCGGCTGTACTGTTCCGCTCGGTCGTGTAGTTTATAATTCACGTCGTTTAAAGAGATAATTTCTTTTTCACATTTTCCCACGATAGTGACTTGCTCCGAAAGGCTACTAATCTGCTCTGTGTGTTTCTGGACAACTTCGAAAGGCTACTAATCTGCTCTTTGTGTTTCTTGACAACTTTATCACAGGCCTCGAGCTTATCTATAGAAACCGTAAAATGTTGATCAGCCGGTTCATAGGTTGTACAGATTTCATTGTAGCTTGACTGACACACGCATCTAACCGAGATTGTAAACGATTGTCAATAAGCGTATCTAGATCTGTTGCAGTGGAATCAAATTCACGTTGATCACTTGGTAGGCTTGGCTTGGGTCAGGAGTAAAATTTACTCGTTTAACTGGTAGATTAGATAAAGGCGTGGACTACTTACGTTTAGTGTTCGGTGGAACAGTAAAATATTTTTTTACGTTGCACTGAGAAAGTTCCAAAGGAGTTGAAGATTGGCCAGGTAAATGTGCACGTCCCGCTTGGGCTGCCGACTGCGCACGTCCATTGCACATGAGTTGTTGTTGTAACCCGTGTAGAAATGGAACTCACTGGTTATGACGTATTGTAGTTCTAGTATTGCCGATAGCTAAATAAAGTGTTATCCACTTTTGCTGGACAATAAGCTAAGTTAGCACAACAATAATATTCACAGAATGTAGACCTACATAGGTTTCATCATACCACCTCACTATCTTGGATCACCACCTCAGTCTAACCTCGTGTTAGCCGCCATGTGTTGGGTTTTTTCTGGCAACAAATGTTTACCTTTAATTATGAGATAGAGTTTTTCCATGGATTTAAATCTCAAGTTGTAATGCATAACCATGACTTAAATTATCTAAATATACATGTTTATAAAGGCAGGGAATGAAAATGTGACATGCCTCCACCGGGGATCGAACCCGAGACGTTTGGCTTACGGTGCCAAAACTCTACCGACTGAGCTATAGAGGACGTCGATAAAGCGATCTCAAAGTTCACCTTAGTAAAGGCTGTATTTCTCTCTATATATATATATAATACACCTGTTTATATATTTGGAGTATCTAGATTAACCATATAGATAACATTTGTGTTTGACTATTTAATACAACTGTTCAATATTTACTTTGTTTTTACTACTTGTCAATTATGCTAGTCTTTGTTTGAAATAATTTATCCGATTAAACAAGTTTGAACACAAATTAATTTATGAGGATGTGAATACTATTTCATGACTTATAAGAGAACTTAAAAAAAAGATGCTTATAAGCATAAGGAGTCAAAAGATTCAATCCCCAAAGAAGGATTTTTACAATATGGAAATTAAATGTTGTCCAAAATATTTTGCTCCTGATCACCAACAGCTGGTATTATATTATGTGTTATTCCTCATAAGAATCGTAAGAATGTAAATGCAGAAAATAATTGCAATTGCAGAGAAAAAAATTTAACATTTAAAATCATCATAAAAACAAGAAAAAAAAAGCTCGAAATTCGAACAAACCCCGTGGGGCCTGGTCGTGTTAAATCTGACACTTTGATGGGAGCAGTGTGGACAACTTAATTACTCGAGTAAGGAATGGATAGATTCTTTAAATATCGCATATCGTTCATTTGTGTGCACCCACTGTACGACATCCAGCCACTGCACACCCATGCGTACAATTATATATTAATTTTGCCAAACGGTATTGTCAGAAAAATACTATTGTTATGTCGCCCAGAGGGAGATAATAGTGGCTTTACACAAAATACAATGAAAGAGTTATGAATGATAATGAATGTAAATTACACTGTTGTAGTGAACAAACATATTGTTTGAATATTGTCCAATGCCACTATCAGGCCAAAAAGTAGAAACAATTATACACTAATTAAATTCGTGTCGACTTTTAATACATGAATACCAATAAACAAAACAAGAATTAAATTCGTGTGGAGTTTCTTATAACTAACATAATTATTGTACAGTTAAAAGCCAGTATATATGAAACCATATAACTTTTTCCCTGGGTCAAAATTAAGAAAAAACGCTCAGATGAGTTCTTTGTATTGATCTCTTCTAACACCCTGTCAAGTTTCATGAAATTCCGTTCAGGGACTACCGAGAAATAGCATTATGAACGAAGTGTCCACAAGAACAAGAAGAACAACAACAAGAACTTCGGGGTAACAACTATGATAAAACAAAAAAGTGCTTGTTTTAACATAAGCTGTCATACATGTTAAAAAAAAGATCGAATAGTTCCAATATCTATAAAATAAAAAAGAAGATTTAAATGGGGAAAATCAAATGAAGTCATTTCAAAAGACATTTTGAAATTCTGTTGTTTACTAATCTGGTGTCAAATGTTTGGAATATTTCTTAATTTTCTGCTAAATGCATGTCTTCTTAAACTAAATTGGACTGTAATGCAATGTTACATTTGTATATTTCTTTTCAATAAAACAGGCAAAACACACTTCAAATTAAAACCTAGCCAACAGGAAATTGTGCAAATATACATGGTAATTACATGTATACATGTGACTGTTGTAGGGCATTTTAATATAAATTATATTTGCCTGTTTAAATGTTCTATAAAATTACCAAAAAAAGAATAATTCGTTGGCATCCTTGTCTATACAATAAACATAACAGGTCAGCATATCTCCACTATCAGCGGTCTGCTTTTACATTTGATAGTAAATGACGTCATCCATGTCCATTTCTATTACCATATATAGCAACTGCGGAAAAATGTGTCGGAATAATCAAAGGAAATGTCGATGGCTGCGCACTTATTTTGTGGTAAATATAGGCCTTGTTTACTTATTGTGCACCGATTGAACAGCCGATTTTGTAAAGATCTGTTCTTTGTTGTTCAGTTTGTCAGTAAGCAAGTATTCATGTTCATGGCTGTAAATTTGATCCGTCAAAACTGGCAGCGAAGTTGCACGATGTAGCGGGCAGCGTATGGCCTACTAGTGTGCCGTTCTTCATATCCGTGGAAGAGATTGTACCATCTAAGCTACTCTCTCTCAGCCTTATAGTAGTATCATTAAAACAGAAAAAAAATCTTAATGGCCTACTTGTTGAAAATCTCCCTTCATAGTAGTCATTGTAAATAGTGATACGGATCTTGGGGTTTTGTTAGATTATTTTATTTTCATCATGTTTTAGATTTAGATTTGATGATCCTATGACAGTTCTGTTTGCTTGTAATAGTATAGAAAGTTCAACATACATTCTGTATTGACAGAGGTTATGCATATTCTGCTTGTATATCACATACAAGTATGCTACATACATGTAGTATTAATAACTACGTATAAACAAGTTTTCCAGTAACGTGCATAGGTTACCCATTATTATGGCATACAAACACGTCACAAGATCCATATGAAAGCTTTTATGGCATAGTTTATTTGGAACATCAGACGAATCGTTGATTTTTTGGGATAGTGGTTGCTGTTGCTGGTGTTGTTGCTGTGTTGTTGTTTTTCTTTGTTTTTTGTTTGTATACAATGTGTTTGTTCACTTGGGGCTTTACTCATACGGCAATCTTGCGTTGAAGCCAGACAAGACAACACTTGGTGGCAAAGGAACAAAATGGTCTCATCCGCCTTTTAATTATATGGAAAGTACTAAATAATGCCCATTTTGTAACCATTAAGTACTATCTATTTTTTTAACGCAGACTAGAACTTAGGGACAAATAGGTGACATGTCAAGCTTTCAGTTTCGTGCACCATTTTCTAATCTGGAAAACCCCTTTTACGGAAAACATATTCCTTGGAAATTGTTTTGAATGTGTATTGCTTGACATCCTATTTATTATTTTTTGACAATCTAATTTCAATAACATTTGATAGTAAAGATTTTAAAACATTGAATTACTCTGTTGTCGTACGACATCGTCATGCAAGCCCTGTGCATTCTTACAGCAGT
>JAVFBY010009684.1:0-13712 GCA_034781015.1 Tonicella lineata
TGGGGTGGGCTCAATGCCCTGAGAATTTTGGAAACAGCTCGATACTTTTTTTTGTAAAGCAACATTCTTAAAAGCACACATGAACGTGTTTCAGTTCAATTTACAACACCTGCACAGGAAAAACGAGGGTAGTGGGCCTGCACATTATCCCCCAGGGGTAAGTGGGGCGGGTGAGGGATGTAGACAAAATGGATAAAAACAATGCAATGTATGTGTTCTATTTATATCAATTAAATGTGAAAGTGCTGTTCTGACGAAACTGAGCTTTTCAGATAACTTCAAAAATATTTTAATATAGGACTAATTTCAAAAAGTTAAATGCATGCACAAACTAAATGAATAAAAAATGGCTCTATGTATAAACAAAAAATGTATCTGTTTTATGTTTTATTAATGTACGGCTCTATGTGTAAACAAAGAATTATCTGTTTTATGTTTTACTAATGCACAATTATATAAAATACATAATGAATGTAATTGATTTTTAAACAATAGCTGGCAATGATGGTTTCTATTTTTGGTTCTATGTGTTTCCGCGATCTAATGAGAGTGTTCCACACTGTAGTTTATCAGTTATGGACCGCATGAAAGATGAGAAGAGACGGGATAAATCAACGGCCTTTTACATGGTGTCTTGTCAGAATTGAGAAATTAATTCCGTAAATGTAAATCGTGAAGTCAGAGAGAGAGATGCCGCCGGTAAGGCGGAGTATTGTTCTGGCCGCCACGACACACCAAGACCCCAACACTCTAACAGCCATTTCATTTATCCGAAGCAGCACGCAAAGAAGCCACGGGAAAACGGGCCACCCAATTAATTAAGAGAGATAAACATAGAGGAAAAGAGAACGAAGAGGAAGGGCGTTAAGGGGGTGGTTGGCGCATCTCAACCGTATAACAGTTTTCAGGAAATTAGTAGTCGAACATATGGCACAGATACAGTCGAGTAATAATTAAAACACTGATTCAGCCGGGCGTTATGAAGTCAGTTATAGCCCGCTAACCACTCAGACTAAATCACTCCAAACCCTAACAGAAATTAAAAATATTACAGACTTTTAATATCAATTAGCCTTTACCTGTTGACCCTTGGAATAAAGGAATATGCCTATATAGCGAACAGTTGAATAACACGTGCTGTTAAAACCAATCGCAATACTATCATTTCATAGAAAATGTGGAAAATTAAACTACGTACTAAATAGAGCTGGAATAACACTTTCAAATGGAAAAATAATTTTAAATAAATATTTAGTTTAATAATAATGATTTATACAAATCCCAAAATTATTCAACGACAGTGGACGGAATAATTTAGCAATAGGCCGACCATTATTCATGTTTACGGGTGAATATAAACAAAAATATGTAATATAAAATTCACTTTTAACGTGTTTGTTGTATCGAAAACCTAAACAAAATAGTTTAAAATTCACATTGAAATATTACAGAGTTTTCTTTAAAATAAATTCGATTAAAAAAAATGAATAAAAACAGGTAAATGTATAGCATTATTCTTGTTGAAAAAGAAATAATAAAGTTTGTAAAGAAAAATATTACTTAATTTCCATGTTTTATAATTGATAAAATCGTTAGAAATTAATTAATATTTAACACCTTGTCAAACCCATTAATTAGGCCAACAAATTACGTCAGCTATATTACAGGTGTTATACTGATTACAGTTTTCACGCTTTTCCTATGAAGACGGGATATACATGTGTTTATATTTACAGACTGGAGAATTGTTTGCTCGCTCTCATTGTTTCAACTGAAGGTGATATGCTAATCCCGCCAGAGAGAAAACACTGTGGGACGTCGCGTGTTTGACGAGCTCGTTTAACACTGGATAAACAAGCGATGTTGTTGTTGTACGCGAACAGTCGCCCTATGTTGACAAACCACTTTAAATGTTTACAAAATAAATAAAAAGAAATTCTTACAGATATCTTTAGGCTGTACATATTTAAACAGTGTTTACACAAAATATTTTATTTTAAAATTGATGCGTATTTTTCTACGAATAATATTTTTAAACAATATTACGATATAAGTATTAAATTGTCCGGTTATTAGGCCTACTGTTATTGAATCCCCAACAAGAAGTGCTAAATTGTAGTACTTATATTTTATTACTTCACTCAATAATGTTTATTGTAAAACTGTTCCCCTTAAACAAACATTTTAAATTAATCAAAATATATATTTATAAATGTACAGAAAGAAAATGCGGGACTTTTGGTTAGTAGGGCAAACACTCTACCAACTACTTTTATATATATGTAGTACGAATGTTAAAACTCTATAACTATTATGAATTTATCTCCAAATATCTGAGCCGATTATTAAGTTGTAAAGAAAGTAAAATTAGAGATGAAATAAATTACCAGAAAATACTTTTTGTAATTATCTTTAGTTACCAAAACACTTACCCTAAAATCTAACTCTAGTCGACATCTAGGTTTTCATATGAATCACAAATATAAATTAATTATTGTTGCACAAAATATTTAAATCAATATTAAGACTTATATATAATATACAAAATGCCAGAGAAGTATAATTGTAATATTCCAGCTAAGTGAATGATACAAAAAATGGAGGATTTTTTTAATAGTCGCACCATGTACAGTAAGTGCACGGTCAACAATTTACTCGAAATTGACTGTACGAGATTGCTACGAGAGTGAACCACAGGCCAGAATTACATAAAAAGAAATACATGTCTATTTTGAGTGAATGTATATGTAGGCCTGTATTGATGTATTGGTACAAGGTATGTATAGATTATAAGATAGGTCCCTTTGTTAACATTACTGTTTAAATATTTGAATTGAAATAAAGATAATTTAAATACTTACATAAAAAGAAAGTCAGAAAGGTGTAAGGGCCTATTCCTGTTAGCACTATATGTCAATCTGACCACGTTATATCCAACACACTGACCCTATATACGTCTTGTCCTGTCAGCCCACGTAGCTATAATGCACACTAACTCACTTTCGACTTTATAAACTAAACTAGCAAACTAAAAGACATTGTTGTGTTCAGCTTGGTGTTGTAAAAGTGACATAGGTGAAAATGAACCTGGACAAGCGAGAGAGACTCAAACAAGGTGAGCTATCTTCATCGCGTTGCGAAGGAAAGTGACAGTCCCTGAGCAATGATCAGTGCCAGTCCACGCCCGAACACACGCCTTGTTCCCCCTGAGCCGTGATCTCACAGCGGACCGTCCCGTCACCGGTATTATAGCTCGCAATTCATACTGCACCGGGCAGGAAATATGTTGTGAATTTGATAGAGGTTTGGAGTGATTTATCAATCGATATTTTACAGTTTGATAAAAGAGGCCTGCGCTCTATCGTCTAATGGTGCGAACCTTGTATTGTGCCAGGCCACGTCTACTCATTGTCTACGAATAGAAAGTCCTTCGCTTTTTAACACTTTGACAAATATCAGAAAGGAGGACGTATGGGCGAAAAATCTGAATATTTTCTTCCATAAATTTATATACAGCTGTGACTGAATTAAATCTGTCCAGAAATACAGAGCCTATATACTATCTTGATGCTATTGTAATTCATAAGCTGAGGCAAAACAAACTAGAAAATCATAATATGAAATATTTTAACTGAGATCAACGAACATTGTATTCTTTGGTATTATTAAGGAACTATAATATATATTGTCCTAATTCTATCATATTAATAAATTAACAAATACAATAATAAAATCTAAATTGTAGCGAGAATATGATATTGGCCGTATATATATTATTTTTGTAAGGTTAATAGGCCTATCTAAATTTTTTAAGGACAATTTATATATATTTTTTATAATGAAAATGTGACACGCCTCCACCGGGGATCGAACCCGAGACCTTTGGCTATATATTTATATATATATATTTCAGAATCCAATATTCCCGTGTTCGACACCCAGTGAAGGCATAGACATTTTTTCTCTTCGTTTATAAAGATATATATATATTTTACAAAATGAAAGTGTAGGTCCTATATCCAATGAACTTTGAAATAACTGATTTACTCTAAAGCATTCAGCATTTTAACTGATTATGCAGGCATGCTTTGAAGCATATAACACCAGTGTATCTAAATTGTACTTGAATTAACATTTAATTGACTTTAAGCATTGTATTTAACAATCAAATATCTCAATGAATATAAAAATTACCCTTAAACTAAACCTTTAATTTTAAAAAATTATAAGCGTGCGTGAATGGATAATAACATATTAAGAAAATAATACTGTAAGACAACTGACAAGAATTTGACATATATACTCATATATATAGGCAGCTCTATAGCATTGCATACATGCTAACATCAAATCTATAAGCAATAAAGCAGATCCACCTTTGAAACTTGCGGACTGATGGCTCGATTTTAAAATGCTAATTATTATTTCAATACGTATCCATTTCTGTAATTTAATCGGAGAACGATATAGGTCGAGCAACTGATGAATAATAACTATTTTAAGATATCTGGATTTAGTTATTTTCAGTTTAACTCGATTCCGCAATATTTCTGATCCATATACGGTGTCAGGTGATGACGTTTATCATTAGGCGATAAATATAACGATAAAACAAGTTTATAAAAAATAACTTACCTGATGATAAGAGAATATGACAGGCTTTCAGAACGTCTTAGATAGGATGAGTCCCTTAGACTTAAGTTATAAGGAACACTTGCAAGTAGCTAGTATTGACCACACTGCGGCTTTAAACTGGCAGAAAGTCCACTAAGCTTCAGTCATGATTAGTCCCAACACATAGATTTAACCTTGTAATACTGGGCTTACAGTTGTTAATGTGTGTGTGTGATTGATCACTGAGGTCTACCATCTAAAACCCTCCACAGTTATAATCCCTGCTACACCCCCCGAGTCGGCCTCTACCGGGGCTCCCAGCCAATCACAGCGCGACTCAGCTCTGCACGTATTCCTACGCGCTTAGAGGCAGGCTCGCGACAATAGGCCTGTCTGACCATGTTTCTAACCTCTCCCAGAAATTTTGACGGAACAGCAAAAAAAAAAAAAAAAAAGAAGGCTTCGTGCCATCAAACAATTCTTTTCTGTTCGCAGCCTTTTGGTAGTTTTCAGTGAGCTGTATGTATAAGCAAACTAAGGTATTCTCTACCAGTCATCAACATCCAGTCTTGTCAAACCGATCAGCCTTCTATGTACTGGCTCAAATTTCACACCGTATTCAATTCGAGTTTGATTGATAAAATAGTACAATAAAGCCGTCTGAACCCGAGCCCTATTATTCAGCGTTAAAGCCACTCTTAGTAGTCGGAAGATTTTCTAAGCTGTCTTGTCTGTAGACCATTACATCCATCCTATCGGATTATGTTATTTATCAACAAACCTTTTCACAGTTCTCTTCCATGGTGTTACACAGAAAGCGTTAGATCAGATTTATAAGGATTAAATGTTTAAAAAATCATAACATCATTTATATTTAAAAGGAGCTTTGTGTAATGTTTAACTATAATCCCGGATTGGTTTATGTACAGAACTGCTGGTTTTATGGGCCCAACTTTTCCACAATTAACTCACATTCGCCTATATTATATTTTGGCGTTAATTCCGGCTATACGCCTAAAAGTAAAACGTACTAACGATCCAAAACTGTAGTCTTTACAATCTTATTTATGTCCTGCAAATTAAATACTTACATTCGCAATGTTGTATATATTTCTAAACAGCAATAGGACAGTATATGCGTACGAATTATATGTAAAACCCTAAGACATAATAGTTGGTAGTCATTTGCAAGTGAAATTTTGTTGGAGATGGGCTCCAATAACTTTAAAAATTAAGCCTATTAAGTCAATTATAACAATCACAGAGGGGTTAAGCCTTAATACCATACTAAGTCTAATAGGTAGGCCCCTATTCGTCACCTATATAGCTTAACATAGAAAAGCATAGTGTATAATAACTCCGAAAAAAGATAACGAATTCATTTTGACTCAACGTTTGGGTTTATTCATCAAACCATTTTCATGGGTTTATTTGTTAGGAGTTGTTACGCTTTATCTTGTATAGGTTATGTATAAGTTTTATTTATATACACCAACATGGATTGCTGATCGGGAACCATTACATACTTTTTTCTAAATTGTTCACTGCAGGGGAAACAAATGCAGTTTTGTCAAAATTGTTGACAGCATGTGCATGTGTAGGTATATATATTGCTTTGGACAAAATGCTTTCCCTATAACCAGCCGACGTGTTGGCATTCGTTTGTTTCTATATATATATGCTCGAAATAAAAACTTGTATTTTTGTGGGTTATGATATATTCTTTTAGGGGCATTTAGAAGTTGATGTATTAAATATAATACAAGGCTTTATGGATAACAGCTTCTGGTTTATTAGGTTGCAACGTTTCGATGTCTTTTCTAACATTGTGTGCCTAAAAACAATGTTTAACCTTATAAACCAGAAGTTGTTACCCGTAAAATGTGTGTTATATTATAATTTATTATCCGAATGAGCATTATTTTACGTTTTAAACACAGTATAGTTATATACATTTGAGTAATACTAAATGTAAAGAAAGAGAAAGAAGAAGAATTGCATCTAAATAACCGGGGTTTCTAGCGGGAGCTTCCTGATGCTCTCATAGCTAAGGGGCATCCAGAGACCGATTCGTTATATGGCGCCCTGTTTTTCGTTCTAGCCTTGTTTGTTGTGAGTGAGGTTGGGTGCTGTTTCCTCCACCCATTGGGATGGTGTGCCGTCGTATAACGTCAAATAACCTTGAATACTGGGTAAAATCCCAATCAATCAAGCAAATAAACATCTTAATAACGTGGTAGAATTTCTCTGCAACTATGCTTTTTGGAATAAAAATAAAATAACATATATCTTGAATCTATATAATTATATTGGTATTGGAAAAAACTTAATGAAGACGTTATTGTATTAACGAATTCAGTATATTTAGTTAAAGGGTTCAACGTGATATTTTTAAAGACAACTTCTGTATATGTATGTATGTATATACTTGTAACTTTATTTCACGTAGGGCTAATATAGTTATGTTTTAGGAGGAAAACGACGATCAAAGACGGTTTTACAGAGGAAAATTCCGGTCGTGTGTGGACGCCTCTGCCCCGGGGGAGCAGGAAGAGGGTGGTCGTGGGACGGGCAGTCAGCCACTCATCTACCTCACGTGTGCTCTACAGGTTTACGAGTCCTTTACACCGATACGGGAAACAGTATGAAAACAGTCTCACCAACAAATAAGGCCCGGCCCCCGGATTGAAGCGGAACCACCCCAAGGGTATTTTCTATAGAGAGTACCGGTAGAGAAACAAGCCTCACGCTGGGCACAAACCTCTTCCCCGCTGATCCCTTCCTCTCATTCTACCGCCTTGGAATTTATTTTGTCGCCGAGAATTAAAAAAACGGACTAGGAAGTATCGTGTTGTGAGGCAATAGGATTGGACATGTTTTGTTTTTTTTCCTATACGTTAACATGAATAGAATCATAACAGGGTGATTACATTTATTGGACCAAACTTCTCCATACAAAAGTCTTCCAGTATTATCAATCAAGCGAAAAAGTATAATACCCTCTGATCTGGGATAAACCACAAAAGCCGATTTGTTCCTTGTATGGTTCAGATGCCTATACGATACAGAGAGAATAAATGTAGTTCATAATTCCATGCTTGGGGATAGTATTAGCTGTGCACGTTCGAACACAGTTCGCTTATGCCATCAAAAACGTAACCTACATATATACAATCAATTAAATTTGACTATAAAATTCAACTAAATGATCAATCAAATTAAACTAGAAACAATGACATAAAAGATGCATTCAGGGAGTCTAAAGGTATGTTTTTAATCACCTAATGCAATTATATTTGTCTTTGATAAAACTTTGAGGAAAGAACTGCCGTTTGCCTAGGGGACTTTGGTTCGAATTGACAAGGATATCAAGTTACTATATAGAAGAAAAATCATCATACATCCAGAAAACAGTATTGTAATATAAGTGCATGATTACATGCATGAGGTCAGATGAATTAGACAAATTGAAAAGAATATAAATTCCATTTTTTTCTCCACATTTGATTGTGTATGGTTTTGATAGATTAGATTGGCCGTTTTCTTGGTTGTAGTAATGGACAATGTTTATGTACCGTTTTTAAGAAAACAAAATATCTTTTAGCAATTTTCGATCCACAAAAAAAAAAACCCAACAAAAATCGTAGTAAAGACGAGGAAAGAGATACACCAGGATTAACCGGATTGCCCATGCATTGCTTTTCTGACAGGGAAACGAAGTATAAAGAAATACCATGCGGTTGTCACATGTGGGGGTTTTTTCTTGCAAAGGAATGTTTCGGTACATACAAGAGTCTGCTAAAACAAATATATAAAACGTTGTGACCAAGCATGCACTATATGGAACATTGTAACCAATATATGAAACGTTTAAACCTATTTTTTAAACGTTTTACCGATATATAAGAAACGTTTTGAAAGATATATATATGAACCGTTTAACGGACTTATTAAAGATTAATTAACGCACGAAACCTTGTAATGAATACATAAAACGTTATAAGCAATATATGAAACGTAACAGATATATGAAACTTCTCTGCAACGTGTGAAGAACTTCTCCTTTAGATGAGATAGCATATTGTATTGCCGTCCTAAATATGTGCCACTCATTTATTCGAAAAATATATCTAGCTTAAATTTTGCTGCAAATTAAATGAGGATATATAAGTAATAAAGCTAGGCTCGTAGGCGGTACATAATCTGTATACCTATGTGTAGACATAACGCACCTGTAAAATACTTAATATATGTTTAGCCCCTATATAATACAATAAGATATAATTCCCAACCACCTATAAACGCTACTGAATAATAGACGCATGGGAAATATGAGAAGGTATTATCACAGCCTATTTAAGATCAAAAGGAGTTACAATTGCCTATAAGTGTTATTTGAGGGATTATACAGAATGATCCGCGCTACATTGGGGTTTATCCTCAATAGAACAGGGGGTTTATATGCGTTAATACTCCAACAGTCCCGTAGAGAGATAGTATATCGAGTGCTTATTTACCAGTATAATAATAACATATGACACAGCGTGTAACATCCGATGTAGAAATAACCCATAATACACAACACTGACCAGTTTGAACCGTTTAGAAACAAATACTATTAACAAAAGCAATGTTTGTACCCGTATACATAGAAAGTCGGATTTTATGTAAGTGCCTACAATGTGCATATCCGATATATATTGAGAAACCAAACAACTTGCTTATTTTATCCCTCAGTTTCTTGTGGCCGGTATATCAGAATTTCGTTACACTAATCTATATGGAAATGTTTCATTATATAAGGAAGATAATCAGTTATAATATATTGCTATTTTATTGATGTTTTAACACGACAATATCTCTAACGACATGCTGATTGTACAAGAAGATAACTTATTACAGCTGTATTAATGGTGTTTGTGTCATAGTTTAAGTAAAGTATCGATTCTTAACTGTGGCATACATGCATATACGAAGCATATACCGACATGGAGGCTATTGGCTTGCACCTAAATTAAAATTAAGTGAATCCAACGAAATGCTGGAAAATTTCTTATACGATGGGATGCTTTTCCACAAAAATAAATTGTTTTGGTCTGAAATAATAAGTCTTTACTTGAATTTGCTAGGTATTTATAAATATTCGAAATAACATAAATCTGAAATCGAATTCATATATATATATATATATATAACTTCTATGAGGTTTTATTTATTGATATCTACAATTGATCAAAACATCCGATAAGCTCTTTCTATAGATTGACTTGCATACTCGATTGACACTTTTTGGGTATAATATAAACAACCCAATCTAACGAATTAATAAAATAGTTTTGAAATAAAAACTTTATAATTTGTTTACTTATTCTTCAATATGTTCTTAGTGAATACAACTCACGCTATTATATATGTAAATGACGGAGTAATATTCTAATTTAGCGACAAAACTGTAAATTGCATGGCATTGAGCGATTCTCCGGATAGAAACGGATGTAGGCGTTGACGGAGGAATGGAATTATGTCATGACACCTATACTGTACAATACTGTCAAACCTGACACGTTTTTATTTAGATTTATTAAAAAAATAAACTGGCCCTGTATGTGTTGCTTACAATCAGTGTCAGTATAATAAGTGATTCTGAATGCAACTCGTTGTCTTTACAATTAAACAAGCTGAGTTGACAGCATTTGAAAGAGATGCATTACTCAGGTTATGTGTTTTAGAATATATATAAATGTAGAGTATATTTCAGTGCTAATTAGCATGAATCAGCTATCGAGGTCATGGCTTGATTAAACAACACAGACCTAAATAACCCATTACAGGTAAATAAACAAGTTGATATTGGTGAAGGTAAGAACTAGTATATCACCGCGCATTATAAATGTGTGGTATGTAAATCGAACCCCTCCCTCCCCCACCCCGGTCAGACTTGGTGCATGGTTGACTAATAACAGTACGTGTCCAACTGACTCGGCTGGGTAAAATCACTAATTACGTTCGGACTTGCACAACATTTAATCTGTTGGTAAATACTCCATATATAACCACACACGCATGACTGTTAGTATAATATATAGGTAAAAGTTGCCCGTAAATAAACCATAACCAGGCCAGGTGTGGTTGTGGACAAATAGAGAAAGTGTATTGAAGACTGCTTGACGATCAACAAGGTTATATATGCGACCTTTTTAAATGAGTATTATAGCTATACTAATAATCCTAGCATTTATATAAAGCGGTTTATAATGGCAAAATAACTTTACCTGATATATGCAAATGACGGGAATTTTCAAAATGTTAAAAATGCACCCGGGGAGAAAAACAATTCCGATCTTATCAGTACTTAGTGAACCTCTAACGTAAACCCTATATGTAGACTGTAAAGGGCTTAATTTAGCAGATTTTTTTTTGTGTTTTGTTGACAAAATACCTTTAGAAGCTTTGGTGAAATTTCATTAAAGTGAGTAAAAAATTGGAAAGAGAGGTGTTCTTTGAGGGTGAACACGTGCACTTCTAGGAGGGGTGACTGTTTTGTGACAATTGAAGTCAGCCCGAACAAAAAGAGCAATAGTCTAGTTGATAGAGCTCTACTCGAGAGCTGTCAGAGACTTTGAATTGCCTTCAATAACAACTCCCCGTCTTTTCTACCCTCTACCCTCACTTCATAGCCTGTCGGCAAGAGCCACCTGTATAACACACTGGTTTATTTTATACGACCAATGAAGGTCCCTTCTTCCGTTCTGGAACTTCGTTAAATTATTCATGACTTGTCCACGGTTCTCAATAGTCCTTCTAAAGACCATTCTTCCTCTCTCTTCATTGGATCTTTGTCCGTCAGCCTTTTCTCGCCCTTCTCTTTTTGCCAGCGAACATCTCTTATAACCAAGTCGAGTTAGGTTGACAAAGTTAAGTCTCTCTAAGACCAGCCCGTTTACACTGGGTTTTTACCCCCTATGCTTGTCCTAGCCTCAACTAATAGGCTTAATTTGAAAATAAAAACGTGTAATCCTGGCCTCATTCAGATGTGATCTACTTTACAATCTCTATCACACTTCAGATGACGACTCAAGGGCTAATAAAGACTTGTATTCTTAACACGGTGTGGCTTTATCAGCCCACTGTCACTAAACTAAATCCCCACCATATTTCATATCAAAGTCCCGTTAATACCAATAATTCTATAGGTAAATAAAATGTTGTGAGCATCCTGACAGCGTAATCCTCTTTTCCTTGCGAGGGGAAGCGTTAAGTCCGTCTAGGCCGCTTCTCAATGGCTTTTCTCCTTACTTCTTCTATAACAAGCGAGACTCTCTCAGACCGCGCCACAGTTTCTCCCTCGGAATAGAACGAAACTGATGTAAATCAAGACGAGAAAACCGAGCAATTGTGAACAAAATTTATGAGTAAATTGTAAATTTTACTACGTAACCTATTCCTTGGCACAGATAGAGGATATGTGAATAGTTGTTTTTCGTTATATAACGTGTGAAAAATATGGATTACAAATATAACCTAAAGAGTACGAGGTTATATAGCAAGGTATGTATTTTTCCGAGAAACTCAAAAATGTTCTACGTTTTAGGTTGCTTCGTTACTTTTTCTTCCGAGATATATCACATATTTCACCTCCTTATACTTCGTAACATGTTTGTAAATACAGTCCCTATGATTTAGGCCTATCAGAGTCGAAGAAGAAATGTGAATAGATTGTTTTCGGTGATAATATTTGACAAAAGTTCGCTTATATTTACTCGAAATTAACCCGGGTAAGATGTTTGTATTCGGAGTCATGGTGTAGAGGAGTCCCCTTGAAAAGTGAACAACGAGACGCCGCTTTTTACAATTCTGTTACAAAATGGCGGACAGCTATTTAAAAGCGGTCATTTAATCTGAGCTGGAGAGGTCCTGTATAGTGTTGATGTATACAGACGGTTTCTTACAAAGGTTTTGTTTGAACGTGAAGAAAGTGAAATGTGCACGGGTAATATGTGTTAGTTACTGGCCAAAGACATCATATAGACCGTGTATGGCAAAGAGCCTCAGCGCCAAGCGGACGAATACAATACACTGGGTAAACAGACGGGGAGAAATCGAAAGTGTACTCGCATATATTAAGTGTAGAAATGTGTGTGTTAGAGTAGTCTGTCTGGCGATTGATAACTCGAGAACGGGCTGTACAAACGCCCCTCTTCCTGTCCTCTAACCAACACACTGTCCCCGCGACGATACGAGATAAGGGTCGCGGGGCACCTCGCTCCTGCTCGCCGCTGATAGCATTGAAAACACGGCCAAGACGGCCATACTGAAAAGATCGGCGAAAGGTAATTTACTTGGAGCGCGAGGAAAGCCTATAAAACTGATGATGTTGGGGGTTATCAGTGAGGTGCAGACTGCGGAGACACGATACGACCCCCGCCAGGTAGATTACTCGACCAAACCAGACATCCAGCCACGGCCAGCCAATTCCTATCGGTAAACCATTGAATAGCGACCAGCCCCGACCTAATCAAGCGACGACCTGCGCCCAGAAATCATTTCAATAGAACACCTTATCTTTTACATCACCAAAGCCACATAAATTATTACTTTATGAAGAGCAGTCCTAGAAATTCTATTCATCTCTTCTAATCCCCAGACAAGCCTCGTCCATAACCAACACACAGACTATATTAAAATTGGAATCAAATACCTCATGTATGTGTTTATTTAAGATCACCTTCATCAGCCAAATTACTTAGCCATTTTAATAATTAAATTTCTTATAATTATTTTCTATACTATATATTATTAAAATTGTTAATACGTAGAAATATGGTTTTGAACTCTACAATTTTTTTCTCGACGTTTGAATTTTAATGTTGTAAACCCTACGCTACATGTAAATTCATTATAAAATAGCGAATCTTTGACTCTAATGTATTGACAATCAATCTTGTTGTTTGCCGAAAACGAACTGCCGCTGCGTGGAGAGTGCTATAGTACAGATTATTAGCTAGTGAACTTTACAGGCAAAATCCATGTAACTCCGCACGGTCTTGTTCGTGCGGAGAAATAACTTTGAACTCACTACCTTTTCTCATGCTGCTTGT
>JAVFBY010009795.1:0-13708 GCA_034781015.1 Tonicella lineata
TATTTAGGATTTATTTTCGTGAGGTAACTAGGTATATAATTACATTATATTTGTATGACATTTTACGCACGAATTTTAACAAAACTGAATTTAGTATTTTGACTTAAGTCAGAAACTGCTTTGTGGAATCGGCCCCAGATCTAGTCAGTGTATAACATCCAGCACATTTTGCAAATGGGTGCTGGCTGGCTTAACAGCATGTGTCACCAGGGGCTTAGCAAGACATCTAAAGGATGGTGTCCAAAATGATAATTTTCCCTTACTTTTAAAGTAACTGGGTGTCCAATTTTTGGAATTTCCCAATCTCATGCATGTTAAAGAGGCTGTACTTCAGAATTTAGGCCAAAACAAATTAAACCAAGTTTTCTCTATTTTTCTGGTATAGCTTATTGAATAACCTTTCAGAAAATACCACTGCCGTGATGTGCGACGTACCGATTTAAGATAATAATAAAGTTTGTAACAAGTTCTAATGCGACCCACATTACGATGTCTAATGTATGCACTAACATTAATGAGTGCTGCCTTATAAGGAGGTGGTGCTATATAAGGCAGTCTCTGTAGAGGGAGAAGGTGTGAACTCAACCAGAAATGGACATCTTTTCGATAGCCTCTGACATAATATAGATTCAGTGGCTCGTCTTGGGGGAGAATATTCATGAGGAAGGCATTTTTCATGCATATCGAAATAACTCATAAAACTACGGCATTTTTTAACGATTTTCTTTCACAACTAGTGTGAATCAGTTTTATGAAAAGAAAAATGTTAACTTTTCATAAAACTATGATAAAGCTTCATACGGTAATACTGAGGTATAGCCTTTTTAACGTCCTTAAATCAGGGTGTCGAAATAAAGCAATTGTTCAATTTAGGCTGTCCAAAGGACAGGTGGGCACCTCTTTGCCTAAGCCCTTGTGTGTCACATGTAATTAGTAGCCACGAGAACAGCAAGATCATTGAGCTGTGAGTTCTACTCGGATTGAATATACATGTAAGGGGGAGTATCTACATAAATTAATGAAATGACTGGTCAGGTAAATGTCTTAAGAATTGTGTGTGCATGTTTTGTAGTGTAGAAATCTTGATATACTATTATTATCATGGAATGTGGCAAGTTGTGCAAAGGGGAATTAAGACTAAAGAGGGTCATTTGGGGTGAGGTTAAAACTAGATAAAATAACAATACCATCTTACAATGATACATACTTATTCTGCTACTTGCCAGGGGACATTTGTTCTTAATTATTTATCCAATTAAGTCAGGCTATATGACAAGATTTAAACGATAATATATGTTAACCCACATAAATCTTGTGGAAAGTGCTTTAAGATGATGATTTGTCTGTATTTAAGAAGTCCACTTTCCTGTGCCAGTACAGTGTTTTTGCAAAATATATATATTTTATAAATGTAGAGAAAGATAATTTTACATGCTACAGGGGATCGATCTTGGATCTTTGGTTAACACTCTATTGACTAAGCTACACAGGCTGATGATAGTGATCAGAAATGCCACCCAAGTAAAGGCTGTAAATGTTTGTCTACATGTATGTACATGATGTAAGGAACATACAAAAACTCTTTTGAAAAATAGATTTTACTCGATACTTTCTGACAGTATGAAAATGCTTACTACACTTTCTACCCTTACCTAAAGGATTGTGGTATTAAGAAATAATTGCTTCCAATAAATTAATTCCTCAATGAAATACACATTTCGAAGGTATGACATACTGGCACAGGGAAGTCGATTAGTTAAAAACCAATACATCAGTGCTTCTGATTTAAGGTGTGCTGTCCTACGCTTCAATCAGAATCAAACCCTTCAAATCAGAAGGCCTGATAAATTATGGTTGAGTTACAACCCGCAAAGACAAAGACGTCTTGTATGATTGATTGATTGGGGTTTAATGTCGTACTCAGGGGTATTTCACCTATATGACAGCGTGTCAGCCCCATGGGTGGAGGAAACCACTGTTCATGTCACTGGCAACATGAAAGACGAGACAAAAAACGAGAAAAAATAGAAGAAAACGACACCACAAAAAACTCTACTTCCTGATGTACATGTAACTGCAAGAGCACCACTAGGGCATCAGGAAGCTCCCGTCCAACCACCCCCTGTCTTGTATGTAGATATTAACAAGATAAAGAACAGACAATATGCTCAATTACCTATAAACACAGCATCCATTTGCTCTAGAGAATCCACAAATTCATACAAATTTTAATATACATGTACAGGTAGAAAAAGACACCTGGCTTAATTAAAAGTCACAATATACAAACCTTGGACTAACCGCAATGTAACCCTTTATGATAAACACAAAGCTTGAAAGCTCCTTTTTTATGAAATCTTAAATTTCAGACGTACCCAGTTAAGTGGTCTGTAGTCAATGTACACAATTTAATTTACCGGATTTTTTAGGTTTTGTGTTTTAGACTTAAGTTGTTAACAAGAGATATATGTAAGTCACACAAGATCAGCATGCAATATTAGCCAAATTATCATCATAGACAAACAGGCCGCAGAGACAAAAAGGAAATAGCACAAATATATTATTGTGTTGCATTCGTTAATTTTATGATACATGTAGGCCTACATTGTAGCCCTAGCAAATATATGATAGCATTAGCTATCAAGTATGCCCTATAAATGTCGCACAATGCAAGATTATAGCCCAGTGAACTGGACTGCATAATGCTTTACAAAAAATTGCTTATATACTCAAGGACAGACAAAGTCACAACAAAATTTAGCCTTTCAATTTCCGTTGGGCATATAAAAGCCTGTAGCTATAGTACAGTCAAATTCTAAATATGCATGATGGTCAGATGGTGATATGACTGATCTTGTCCTAATCTAACCTCAGAACATCTGATCAGGGTGCCTAGTTGGATACTATACTAATCTGGCGTCAGGGTCCGATCAGGGTGAGCTCACCATCCAACCAGGGTGACAGGTTGATAGTTAGGATACTATACTATTGATGTGCCAGGGGTCCTATCAGGGTGAGCTCTCTGTCGACCAAGGTTTGGTCACCATCCGTTTAGGGTGAGATCACCATCCAATCAACATGTATACTTAGAATTTGACTGTTGTTACTGTATACCATTTACAAACCTCTAGCCTAAAACTGTCCAGAGCCAGGCAAACTGACAGCCAACAGAATTCATCAGTCAGAGAGATCTTGTTATAAGCTGACCAAAAGTACTACTATTAATAGTGAAAATGTATTTATGATGATATCGTAAAACATAGAGGACAAACCTGGCTCTTCTGAAGAATAACTATTTCCACCATTAACGGAAATTCCGCCTACAGTTGCTGCTCCAATGGCAGCAATTTGAGCTTCATCAAATTCCTTAGAAAGTTCTGATTCACTGCCATCCACAATCTGACTGACTTGTTGTGTGACACCAGATGAAGCACTTCCTACATTTTCCTCTATTTCAGCTTTGACCTCTGAAATTTCTGCAGTGGCATTATTTTTTACATTTACTGTTTTCTTCTCAACTTTAGATGCTCTTGTTTCGAAAGAACTATGTGCGTTAGTTCCAAGGGCACCTCCTTCAAAAGATTTACGGAGGTTAGCTACACTAATTCGGGGTTCATCAACATCTTCTTTAGCAGCTTCCACCTCTGATGAATTATCTTTAGATAAAACACTTTTGTAATTAGCTCCACCCTCCAAAGAATTTCCAACTGTTGATGAAGCTACATCAATCTTTTCCTCAACATTTTGAGCAATGCCATCATCTTTAACTCGAAGACTTTCATTTGCATCGATGGAAAAGGCATAAGCTGAATTCCTGAGCCCTTTAATGCCACTTTCGAGTTCGGACCTTTTTACGGCAGGCATTTCAGTAGAATCTTCTACTTCGGTTGAGAGTCCTTCGATTTCTGTTTCTACTTCTGCACTTTTAACTGAAACAATTCCTAAAACATCATTTGCTTCTTCCTCGAAAGAATTTCGAAATTTTCCTGAAGCATCCTCTATGTTCTTGTTTTCATTGAATTTATTACCATCTTGTGAAAGACTTGATGAAAGTCTTTGCGAATAACTAGAGACATTGTCTGCTTCTGTATCCACAGCTTCGCCGTTTTGCAAAATGTGACCAGATGCATCCATTCCGTATGTTATACCGACATCATCAAAATCCTGATCAACATTTTCAGATTGTTTTAAACCACCCCCTGCTGCCAAATTATCATTGACGTCAGTGAAATTGTTAGATGTTCCTTGGGATGTTCTGTTGATATCCGATGAAAAATCTGCAACTTTCACGTCAACATTTTGTGAAACTTGATCGACCTCTTGCGAAACTCTGCTAGAAACGTTTTCTGAGTTTTCTTGCCCAGTTCTCTTCATATCGAATGACATTTCTTCAGCTTTTGTTTCAACATTTTGCGAAAGTCGATCTCCCTCTTGCGAAAATCTGGTAGCAACATTTTCCTTTGCATCTGTTATATCATTTGAGATTCCTTGTGATGTCCTTTTTATATTCGATGTGATTCCATCAGCCTTTGCATCAAAATTATGCGAAACTTGATCCACCTCTTGGGAAGCTTGGGATGAAAAATTTTCCCTTGCATCTGTGATGTCACTCGAGATTCCTTGCGAAGTTCTCTTCATATCAGATGAAATTTCTTCAGCTTTTGTGTCAGCATTTTGTGAAAATCGATCTTCCTCTTGCGAAAATCTGGTAGCAACATTTTCCCTTCCATCTGTGATGTCATTCGAGATTCCTTGCGAAGTTCTCTTCATATCAGATGAAATTTCTTCAGCTTTTGTGTCAACATTTTGTGAAAATCGATCTTCCTCTTGCGAAAATCTGGTCCCAACATTATCCCCTGCATCTGTTATATCATTTGAGATTCCTTGCGATGTTCTGTTTACATCTGATGAGATTTCAGCAGCTTTTGTGTCAACATTTTGTGAAAATCGATCTTCCTCTTGCGAAAATCTGGTCGCAACATTTTCCCTTGCATCTGTTATATCATTTGAGATTCCTTGCGATGTTCTTTTTACATCTGATGAGATTTCATCAGACTTTGTGCCAACATTTTGTGAAACTTCATCTGCCTCCTGAGAAACTCTGGCAGACACTTTTTTCCCTGCATCTGCGATATTTGTTGAAGCAGTTTTTGAAAAATCTTTTACATCAGTCGTTTCCAGATCCAAGTCTGCATTGGGAATGGAATCTGTTGATATATCAAGCCTTGCACCATTTGCTAAATTCGCGTTTGATCCGTCAAGATTTAAATTCACGTTTGATCCATCAAAATTCAAATCTGGTCTTGGTAGAGTTGGATGCTCCTCATACTTGCCATCTGCACTTGATACTCCTGCTAAATGCTTTTGTCCTTTTGATTTTTTGCCCTTCTTTTGTGGCTTCACTTTTGATGTTTTTCCTTCCACATTCTGTTCAGCTTTAGGACTTTTCCCTCCTATGTTGTGTTCAGCTTTAGAGCTTTTTCCTCCCATTTTGTGTTCAGTTTTAGATCATTTCAACATAAAGCTTATAAATTTAAGAAACTTTAGCAACACAACCGAAATAAATAAAACAATCCGGCTGCGTTTAAAATGAAACTGATAATCCAATGCAAAATCCAAGAGATTAGATATGATTGTCACATTAGTTGGAGGACAAGGTGGCTTATTATGATCCCTTCAGAAAAGTTGTAAATTCATAAGTTGAAATGCATAGAGTTTGAAACAGCTGCACTACAATGTACAACACTAAATTGTCAACTTAAACAATCTAGTACAAAGTCCAAATATATGTAATTATAAATACACTGTTTTCACACTTAATATCAACTTTCTACTTGCTTGGTGGACAAGTTAAAATGCATGTACAACAGAATAACGTCCTGTACACAGTAAAGTAGATTGAGCAATGCCTTGATTTGATTATAGTTTTTTAAACAGCCTGGGAGTTCTAATGAGAAAGATGGGGGCTGGCTGATAAGGTTTACAATATAAGCTTATATCCTGAAGGGATAAGCAAGGATTGGCGAGACACGGATGGGTATTAAACATTCCTAGACTCCTTCAAATGAGGTCAGACGTCGTCACACTGATGGGGGTGGTTTAATAGGAAGTGCTCCAGGCTTCTTTTTTGTTGACTTTTCCACCTTATTTGCAGTTCATAAGTAGGTATACTGCAGCATAGGTCAACTACTTCTGTTCAACTCAAACAAATTTAATTGCTTGATACAGAGGTTTTACCAATTAAGTAAATGTTAGTTTTGAAGTTCTGGTAGTAAGTTTGACAGAGGATACAAGGCACATCAATAGTCCCTTCTTTTTGGAATCTTCACTAATTTTAGAAGTTGAAGTTTTTAAGAAAATGTTGAATTTGCTGAATCAGGTATATGAAGACCTCTCTGTGTTGTTACACATTCAGTTACTTTGTTTATTTAAACAAGAAACATCCTGTACCTGTTAAAAAAAAAAACATGTTGTTTTTTTTGCTGCATGACATGACCTACATAATACAGACAAAGATGTAGGCTTACATATTGTTGAAAAGGTTGTAGAATGAAGTAATGTCTTAATATGGGTCGGGATGGCATAATACTAGCCTCCCACTGATATCTTTCCCACCGATTGGTAACATGGGCGGTACATAAAATATTGCAGGTTCTGAAATAATTAAGTCTCATGAAATATGCTTTTCTGACCCCCCCCCCCCTCACCCCAAATATGGGGAGGAAACCATCCAGGACAAGGACAGGACATCACAACAAATCAGCTTCCTGATGCCTTTAGCTCTGCGAGTACCAGGGCATCAGAAAGCTCTTCCAGCCACCCTTTTATTTTGGAATAATATCTGCTAAATTCTATACAAGGTAAAAATACAAATTTGTCTGTCTCTAAAATGAAACTGGTAAAATAATCCTAGTATATATTTAGACTGCTGGTCGTGCTTTCATACATGTACAAATGTAGGTCCACAGCACAATACAGCTGTTATTTAACTTTTTAATATCCAAAAATACTAAATACATGTACCTCTTTAAATGGCTAATAACAGATTAGAGATAAACCTTTGACATGTTATGACATCATCTAACAGCAGAATTATACTTGTGCATGTATTGCTTTGAGTCACCATCCCTAATATATGGCTGTTTTCTGTTGTTGATTACAATGTATTTGAGGTGGTTTTACACCATAACTATGGTCGGTTTACTCAAATAATGGCCTGCCAGTACTGTTGATTTGATTGCTTTGTTTGTTTAATGCAGACACTGATATTTGAGGCGAGCTTTCTGGGTTAAAGGATTTGGACAGCTCGCTCAAATATCAGTGTCCGTAATGGGTGTTTAAAAGGCGCATAGGGCAGCTCGACACCGTGTGGTACAGGTTTGATTGGAGCTTTATATACATGTACAATACTTAAAGTTATTTCACTCATACAACAATGTGCATGAGCCTGATGATAGTAAAAACCACAACTCAACAGCTGAAAGCAGGGGGACAAAAATCAGGCAGTCACAACAATTGATTTAGGATAGTTCCATCAACCACCTGTCCAGTACTGTTAACTTCCTCAACATGATTTACAGGAGAGATTCATAAGAGACTTTCTTGGTGTTAAAGACGGTACTCGTGGGCATTTCATGTGCATGTATATGACAACTTTGCATTGTCAGTCTGTAAAGGCAGTTTTCTTCGCTTCTTGACGACAATTTTATCTGCCATTTGCGAATATCTCAGCAAAAATTAGCAACACATGACACAAATGTATCCAGTGATCTGGTACATATTTTTAGTCACATGTTTGCACAAATCATGTGACTTTCACAAATCAAATGACCAATTCCTTATTGATTGGTTCATTGTCCTGTTGAGGACAAACCCCTGTTGAGGACAAACAAGGCAACATTTTTCATTGATGAAGCAAATTTATTACAGATTTGAGATAGTAGCGATTTTTTGCTTGCAAAATTCATCACCGCCTCCATATACGATACATGGAGCAAAATTCTTAGCGGTAAAAATATGGGCCAAGAAATTTGCCTTGTGTGTCCCTGCCTTTTATAATAAGTTGGGAAATTTTGAAAGAAGTTGACTGGAAGCCTTAACTTGTGTAGTACACTAAAAGAGCTTGAAATTGTATCAGCAGGACAATGCCCTCTATTTAGTGAGCCTTCATTTTAATACTATATTTTTCTGGTATAGTATAAAGCTTGTGCAGAGGCATGGAGATTCTGGTATGATATACAAGTGGAGGTCATTGTACTGGAAGTTAATTAGACAAGCATCAGTGATTATGAGAGATAAATATCGTGTTGATATAGCTCACGCTTCATTTCATCTCAATTATACCCACACAAACACTATTCAAATATTTTTACAGTATTGTACAGAATAATTTAAAGACAAAAATATGAAGGGAAATATAGATGGCTGTTTGGTAGAGTGGTCTACAGGTAGGTGGTCGACAATTACTTCTGCTGATTTTTGGACTCTGAAGGCCGTGGGTTCAATTCACAAACTGGGTTCAATTCAATTAAACTGTCAGTGTAACTTGTCAAAATTATCCTAGCTACTATCTTTCCTAACTATAGCAGGTGGTTTGTGCAAAGCTAAGGGACATCAGGAAGTCAATTTGTTCTCATGTCCTGCCTTTGATGTTTTTTATTCTTTTTCTATGAATTCATTGATTTGTCTACCCATCTATATATTTATTAAAATTCATTGTGAATTATATCTACATGTATCTATGTATATTTGTCTTCACTTCCATCATGTAGTATCTGTTGTATAATTGCTATCAGACCTGTGAGCCTGTTGGATCCTGAACTGAAATAAACATCCAGGATGGTTTCCTAACCGATTTGACTGGCACACTGTCATAAAGGTGAAATACCCTTGAACAAGGGCCAAACACCAAGCAATTAATAAATTCTAAATATAAACTAAAAGAGTGCCATTCTACAAAAATATATAAATACCCTAAAAAATCAAAAATTTTGTTCATAAAATAACTTTTTGGGAAGCTATTTAGAGGATTTGAAAATAGTAACTGGGAGGCAGATGAGACATTTTTCAGTAAAGAAAAATCATGATTTCTCAGAAAACATAAATTTGTTTGTTTACATGCAATAATACTTTCACAACTTGCCAAAAAGGCCAATTATTCATAAACAGAATTTTATGTGATTTACATTTAGAGTTTGTCTTGACTTAATGCATAAAGCATTAAGAATAGTACATTATGCTATTAATATATCATTTATTTCCCCCTGTATAAATGTATTTTTTTGTGTGGACAAAAATGTTTTAGGCCATTAGATTTGAGAATATTATAAAAGAGCACAACGCAAAAACTACACATGAATTGTTGCCAGCACATGTCTAAGAAAACTTGTAATTTTTGTGAAATACTGCAAATGTGCATGTACAAAATTATGACTTATTATACAATGTCATGCACAATGGACTTTTACATTTCTTATATTTACATATAGATATTTAATTACAACCGAGAAAAGTTAGTTATGAATCCTGTGTAGGCCCTATGTCGCTCTAATCGTACAGAGTGCCAATATACATGTGTCTGCAACGAAAACATTAATTTATTAGTTTGCTTAAAAGGGCATAGCATTTATATGCCGAGTCAATATTTAATTGTCATAGATTTTATTGCTTGGTGTCTTAGGTCATACTTAAGGGTATTTAACACAATGTACATAGAAAACTGACAACAATAAAGACAGGAGACGTGACAAATTGGTTTCCGGATGCCCCTTAGTTCTGAACAAAAACTCTGGAGGAAGCTTGAGATGAAGCTCTCCATTTAAGGTCATTCTAACCCCTGTATCTAGGAGAGGCCTGCGGGATAAAGCAATTAAAGCTTAAAAGTTTTAAATAGATGTGTATATATAATGATACCTATGACTAGAGGCATACATGTATTCATATTGTAAAGAAAAAATACAAAATTAAAAAGATATAGCGGTATATAGCGATCATATCCCCTGGCTAAAATCAAACTAGAATTTTGAACACAAATGAAATATCAATTTAAAAATCAACCTCTATCTAAAAAAAACATCATTGTGAATAATTATATGATGCTGTAAGTACAACTGTTGGATTGACCCCTCAACAAAAAAAATCCACTACCTGATGCCTCTTAGCTCAGACAGCACAGGGGCATCAGGTAGTTTAGATAGCATAATAGGAAGCTCCAGCCCAACCACTTGTGTGTATGCAACAGTAAATAAATGCCACACAACAGAAATGTAAAATGTTATATAAATGTCTTCCACAAAAATAAATTTGGAGATTTCATAATGATCATCATTTTTTGTATGGTTTTAAATAAGATTGTTTGATTTAGGTTTGATGTCTGTCAGCCCAAAGGGTGAAAGAAATATCCTAAATGTGAGTGTAAATTATTAGTAATAAACAACGAAAAATACAGGAAGCTACATGTACATACATCTAAGATTATGATAAGTTTTTTGATGATCTTGATATTAAAGCTCAGAGAGTCCAATGGCACAGAACCACCAGTCAACTTCATGTACCCTTTCATTCCCCACTTAACTTTAATTTTTACTAACATAATTAACTCTTTCAATAGCTATGGGGACCTTGCATTATTACATTTCGTATAATGGGACTATGGGTAAGCTCAATTTCTAAGCTGACGGAAGGCTTGAAAACTTTATCTGGGATTATTCTCTTGAAATATTTGGTATTGAATTAAACCTTATTTTAGCGATGTTCTCTAATCGCCATTAAATGGCGCCGAAACATCAACCAGTAAAAACTATTCCCCTCAAAGTTTTGAATCAAGCGCTGGTATTTTCATCACTCAATTCAAATCGTTAAAAGGGGAAAAGCTAAGGCTAGAGGACACTTAAAGGCAATCGAAAGGTAAGGTTTATATATCTATACCTTCAATTTTTAGAATAATCACCGTTTAAAGTTAGCAAGCCTTCGTTATGCTTATTTAAGGAACTTACCCATAGCCCTTATAGGAATATACAAATGTAATAGTGCAGGGTCAAATAGTTACTTTTTAAAATCCTGAATGGCTTGTTCTTTATTTGAACAGTTAAGTAAATATGCTAAAATGTTTTGATTTCTATTTCACATGAACTCCTTATAAAGGTTAAGACCCACCACTGCCACCAGTAGATATTGTGGACCCATTAAACATGCTGCAGAAGAGCTTTCGGGGAGAGGTTTTGTTTGTTTGATTGGTGTTTAACGTCATACCCCGAAGAGCTTTCGGGGAGAGGTTTTGTTTATTTGATTGGTGTTTAACGTCATACTCAGGGGTATTTCACCTATATGACGACGGTTCGGGGAGAGGAGATTAGGTGTTATTCAGACATACATGTAGGACTTGAAAGGTTAGAAGAGTGTACATAAATCTTTCTTTGAATTCTAATACATTGTAAAAAATATATAAAAAGTTCACTTCACCGATAGCCATTAACACTGATTTATAGTGAATTAATTATTCAGCCTATTAAAGACAAGCTAAATGATGATGTACATGTATATTGATTCTATGCTTATTTAAATGCCTTAATATCTCTCTTTATAGACTGAAGGTATGTTTCTGTGTTCAATAATTTTTTTTTCATATACTTTTTCTCTTGGGTGTATTCTGCAAAATTACTACACATGTACTTAAATAGCAGACAGATTTACTGGTGGTTCTTAACCTATAGTGTTATCGCTGCAATTTTCAACCACTGAACTGCAGTTGACTGTCCAAATTGAACCTTGTACCATTTAAATCTTTAATTATAAATGTAAAGAATTTTTTTTATATGCCTTCACCGGGGATTGAACCTTGGACCTTTGGCTAGCAACGCCAACACTCTTCCGACTGAGCTATAGGCCTATAGTGAGCTCAAAGTCCATCCAAGTAAAGGCTGTCAATCTTTCTATAGATAAGGCATTGCTACAGAGGCGCTAAAATAAGCATATTTTTTTCTAGATATTACCAACAAATGTGTTTATAGTTTGAGTTACAGAAAATATGGTTCTGGTATAATGACATTTATATTTTATAAATGCAAATATACTTTATCTTCTCAAACTTGATTTGTTTTTACTTTTTATATTAGAGAGAATCCATCAACATGCAGGTAAAAAAATTCACACCAAGATGATCGTGAGTGATCAGTCACCATCACTATTCACTTAGAATTTGTGTACAATTTATAGAAACTTTATAATAGTCATTGGCATGCCATTAGAAACACTTCAGTAGTCCAGTGTTTCGGAATTGTCAGGCTGTGAAAACACTGTACTTTAATTTCTGAAGTAAATTAACTCAACTGGGGTCAATGGTAAAACATAAATTAGCTTAAAGTATTGATCAATTGATCTTTACAATGTGTGTTTGATTGGTGTTAAATACTCAAGGGTATTTTGCTCTATATGACCAAAAAGTATTCACTTCTTAGAAGTTCTTACTTTGCCCAACTTAACATGTATACACGTGAAAAAAAAAAAGAAGAAACCTTAAAAAAATCCACCCAAAAAGCATAAGTAGGGTGTCCAAATGGTCATTTTCCTTTACTTTTTAAATAACTGGGTGTCCAATTTTCACAATTCCCTATTTCCTGCATGTTAAAGTTCCTTAAAAAAACGGTATCCAAAAGAGGCAATTGTTCAATTCAGGGTGTCCAAAGGATGGGTGAACACCCTCTGCCTGAGCCCTTGCACCCTCCGTTATAGCCTGTCACCTACTGTGATTGTGTCATATACAATCTTTACAAAAGGATATTCACTTAAATACGTGTATATGAGTACATGATTGCAGGTGTACACATTTTACTTACTTTGCCGTTGTCCAGCCATTCTGTGTATTAAGAATATCCTTTCTTAAATAATTCCTGCAGTATTGTTTAAAATTGTTATCATTAACACAATATACTAGGAACTTGTATTGCCTTCACTGAGATTCAAATATCCCTGTATATTGAAAACACATGCATATATATATTCTATATTGATTGCTATAGATCAGGGTATTAAGTAAAACGACATATATCCAATTCTTATGCAGTCTTAAGAATAAAAAGGCGTGCTGCACTCTCTAACTGTTAAACTTCAATTCTATTTATAGATCTTACAACTCATTATTATGTTTAAGGGTGTCTCAGTTACCTTAAATGTTCAAAAGTGTAGGTTGATGATTGCATAATATTTAAACAGTTACAATGTACACAGACGACAAACCACAGATGCTCTATTTTATTTGTTGTTGTAAAAATGTATTCTTTAGCAGAGAATAAAATGTAAATGTAAACTTCTATCGGTTGCGCTGTTTTTGCAAATATAAAGGTATATATGTGGTATGCCAGCTTTATGGGTATAGGAAACCAGCGTTGTCCTTACTGGTAAAATGAAAGACAGGGCAATTATGCTTCCTGATGCTCCTTAGCTAAATTGCACCAGGAAGCTCTTTGTTTGCAAAACTGGTATTAACATTTTTATCTATTTCTTAGTTTTCTTCTAAACTATACAATGAACTTTTCATGCCATGCCTCTCGTTCACTCATCTATTATGTATAATTTAAATATATTATTCCCGAAAAATTGTCCAAAATGTTTTAGCTAGAACACAATATATTTGTTCCCAGTTAATAAAAATTCCTAGGAACAGCACAGTTTAAGATAAAGTAACAACTTAAATTCTGAAATTTAATATTAC
>JAVFBY010009906.1:0-13705 GCA_034781015.1 Tonicella lineata
GGAATCAAATATAACTTTTACATCAATCCCATATACACCATTTCGTTACTTTAAAAAAATGTTTTGAAAGAGCTTATCAAGCCGGACATGTGCATGCAGCTAGGCCTATACTTTGTCTTGTTGTTGTTGCAATCTCGATGACTGTGCATAACAAACGCTGTTAAATACAAATTTATTTGGCAGTCTAGAGTGCCTTTCATCTAATTTCAACGACGGGAAACGCTGCCTTATCTATTTTAGGTAACAAATTGTCATTTTAGTGATGAATTGTGTACTTATAATTTTTAAACTACAATACCGTTTAGAGGAAAGTGTGACTTTAATGTAATTTCACTCATATCATAGTGTGTCAGCCCACTGAGTGAAGGAAACAACACTTGCAGCCCACTAGCAACAAACAATGAAAAGGTACAGTAACAATAGAATCACATAGGGCATAACATGTCATGATGTGGCAGTAAAACAGAAAATGATAAATAATTTTTTATTTTATTTTATCAATTATGTACAAAAATGGCATTGCTATGAGTGACCCTCCAGCTAGCAAACCAACCAGGACGAAAGCAATACCCCAGCAGAAACAAGATATTTGACTTACATTTCCATAATCAATGTAGAAGATTGCCACCTTAACCCCTTCTAATTTTTCAACCCTTGCTCTATACCTGAAAAATAAAAAATGGTAAAAAATTAGAGTTTGTTAGCACATCCCTGGCAACAATCAAAAAAAGTAAAAAATATTCAATTATCAGCTGGTTATTAGTCAAATATGTACTAATTTGTCCCTTTAATTTTGTCTTTCGTTTCAATCAGTTACAAATATGCAAAGACAGAAATTGCCTTACCATTCTCCATCGACAAACTTGGCAGCACAGATATCTCCTTTCTTAGGGCTATAAGATCCTGGTAATGGGGGACTACCCTCCATTTCTTCTCTTAGTTGGTCCATTAATTGTTCCAGTTTAGGGCCTGTCAAACATTTAATATTCAGCTTTTAGTATTATAACATGTAAAAGCAAAACTTGATATTTAATGTGGTTGAAACATAACAAAACAGGTGTTTCAATTTCGATACTAACAAATTAAAAATCAATTAATACCATCCCCAACACCCCCTTCACTTAATTTTTTACTCCAGATAAACTAGACAGAATGCACCTAGTTAGACGACTCGTCTGCTAAAATCAACCAATCAGATTGAACTTCCATCAGCCGAGACTCGTAGGATTCATGTCGAATGCAGTTCAGTATATTGTATATCACATAATCAATGTATCTTAACCCTTTATTTGCTTCCTTATGCCCTTTAATAGATCTGAGAGTGCCATGTTGTTCCTGTCAACCACCTGCTGTTCAGTTAGATCAAAGAGTTTAAAGTTGAGACTGACCACTATCCACATATTGTCCATAAAACCGAAGATCAGGCATGATTTCTGTGACCAACACATTACTGTAATTTATTTTCCTCTCAACTGGCTCCTCTATGGCTACTTCTTGTTTTGGGGAATCGTCTTCTTTAGAAAATATCTGAAACATTTATTCATAGAAATATTGATAGTAACACAAAAAGAGACAGAGCATGCAAATTTATGTTGGTATCGCATTTGAGCCACAAGCATAATTGTTCTTTTTCAGTTGATAAATTCAGTGAAGTAAAGTATATAAAGAATGAACCCAAGTGAATAAAAAAGTAACACTTATCTGATTTAAAAAAAAAAAGTTTTTTGTCAACTATTTTTCTTTAAAATTTGACAAAATGAGAGATTTATGCCAAAAATGGTTGATTTGTGTGTATTTTCTGGTACGATAACTAACATACAAAATATTTACACGGTGACACCCTGAAATAAGTTTGGTGAATGTATGATGGAGAAATCAGAAATAATATGTAAGTCGGCTGAATGCCACCTCAACAATTTTTATGAAAGTATTCATTTTGTTTGAATTTTTGTTATTGTTACTCGCCTGATTCTTTGTCAAAACTACTAAATAGGTAAATCCCATCAAAAAACCCGTCTTATTATCGATTAGGATAACTATAGATACAAAAACACAGCAAGCTTTTCAGAAAGCTCTCGTGTGTCCACCATTTTGCTTCAGTGTTATTTACAGTAGTTTGTGGAATCCCGTTTCTAGGTACATTTCCGTTATGTATTCTCTGCAAAAAGAGGTCAGTTTAGGTTCAGTCTATCAGATTTGAATGCTAGTATGACGTCATCTCATTTTAAAAGGAATTCCCCAACAGAAAGGTACAAAAGTATATCACGAAGTTCACACACGTGAAAATGTGTCTTCATTATGACCGGCAAGGCATCTCAAAATCTGCTTGTATTGGACTGAAGGTGGATCATCAAAATGCGTCTCCAATGAGATGGCGAGATGCGTCGAAGCACGCTTGCTGCTGCATTGGGTAAAGAGTTAACCAGGCCCAGAGGCCTTCTAGGTTCAAGAAGCTCCTAGGTTTTCTTTTTAAGCAAAACTAACAAGCAAACTCAATCACAATCAATAAAATCTGGGAATCATAAAAATTTAGAAATTACATTTACATTTTACTTTAACCATTCATCAATAAGTAGTATTAATACGTACATTAAGTTTTTTCTCCCGAGCAGTCTCTTCAGCATTGAGTAGTGTTTTATAATGTGAGCTTCTCTCAGCTGTGAAATGAACCTTTGCCAAGCCTTCTGATACCAGACCCACAGAGATATTGATGCCTTCCACGAACAACCAACCTATAAAGTTACCTCCCTTGTCTATTGCTTCAACCTCTACTTCAACCTGTAATATGTGAAATTCAAGTCATGGTAATACAGCCACTAAAAGTGCTAAGCAAAATTGTTTAAGAAGTCTATATGCCCTCAGTTTAAAGTACACTGAAATCTTACAATTGACTGCATGTCCAAGAAAATGCAATGAAATTTCATCTTTGTTCCTTTTAAGTTTACTTTATTGGTGCTTAATGTCAAACTTAAGGGTATTTTATTTCTTTAAAATCAGCGGGTATTTGGTAGGAGCTTCTGGTGTCAAGATTCTCTCAGAGATATAAATAAAGGGGCATCAGGAAGCCAATTTGTTTGTTGTGCATTTGCCCTGTAATAAATTTCTTTCTTGCCAGTGACCTTAAATAAGGGTGTTTTTTTTTTTACCCGATGGGATGGCATGCCAGCATGTGAGTGAAATAGCCTTAAGGTACGGTATACTATACCCCAAACCAACAAGCAATCTTTGAGAACATTGCATGTGGCATTTAGTTTGTTTAATATTGGGATTTAACGTCGTGCTCAGGGATATTTCAACTATTGACATCTTTCTCATAATTATGTTTTTGAGCATAGCACAAAACATGGTGTTTTACTATGTGCTCAGGGGTATATTGATTGACTTATTCACCAAATAATTTATACAAAATTTTGAAATTCAAACTATATACAAAATATTGGCGGGAGTAATTGTTCTATCCCTATTAATAAATAATGAAATAGTTTGGTACAAAAAAATATATAAAACATGAATAACAAAAATACAATCTTAGATTATGTTACAATAAAATAACAATAACAATATATCACTTATAGGACGGCGTGCTTGCCCAACGGATGGAGGAAACCATCTTTGATGTCACAACATGTAGGAACACTGACAGGACGAAAAACCGGGCACCACAACAAGAAGAAAGAACCAGGAAGCTGTCGCTGGCCACCCGCCGTGGCTGAAAACAGACTTAAGCCAACATGTATATAGCTCATCCATGAGAGAGACAAAGAATGCCCCTGTTACACAAGTTTAAATCCAGCTCACCTCTCGTTGTAAGCACATCTCTTTTGTATAGACAAGTGCCTCCTCTCCAAAGGGGTCTCCTGGTATAGATGTACCTGATGGCCCAGGGCGACTGCCTCGAGGACACTCAATACCTGGAGAAACATAGGGAGCTTTAATACAAGTATATCTACTAATCTCACCTGGAATTTACGACCAAATCCTCCACTCCCATTCGGATTGTAGATTAAAATTTTAAAAGTTATTTACTTCTGATATTGTCTATTAATTACCTAAAGAACTAATTTTATTTACAGGTTATCTTTCAGAAGTCATAAACGTTTTTTCCTATAAACACCACCTTACATTGTAGATTAACTCAAGACAATATTACATTTATTTTTAACGACGCTTTGTTAAAAAAAAAATTTCACCAGACTCTAAACAACAATGAATGGTGTTGGAAGGATCATAGTAGCAATAAAGACAATTGAAAAGAGATATTTAAAAATTTTGCACCTATAAATTTTTTTGTTTTAAATACTTGAAAATAATTTTTTTACCTGAAACTAGGAATGTTATTAGACATGTTTCCTTGGGAATGAAGAGTCGTAATCGAGAACCACTGGCTACAAACTCTACCACAGCTTCTGAGCGACCAGCTCGTTGTAAAAATGGAAGAAACTGTTTTGATTTTGGTACATCCTGCAGAAAGGAAATAAGTATGACAAATGATTAAATTATTAACCAAAGTCAGAAAGAGAAAAACTGATCATTGAAAAAAATGATTTTATTAGTCAGACAAAATGATTGAACATATTTCGAAATTATATTACAGTATAAAATTTAATAATATAATCCATTTTCTGCCTCTACAAAATAAATGATTGAATATGACATGAAACACGCCTTTTAAGAAAATAAACAGATTTGAAGTACAATGCTCCATGAAAAACATCAAGATTAGAAGAACATCAAATATATAGGACGTAATTCTACTTTTTAGAACAGCTTTTACAGGGTATTCCACTTATATGCTTTGTCTGTATTAGGTGAACATTTTAGAAGCCTATTAAAAAAATAATATTATCATAGATTTAGTCATTACATGTATTTACCCCAGATATATCTGCAACCCTGTGAATTGGGGGTTCTTTTTTGGAATGAAGTCCAACCCCTTTTTTCTGTGCCCTTGCTTCAGCTGCTAACAGGTCATCATAAGAGGAAGATCTCTGATCATCATCTTGCCTGTACTTCAAAACAGTTGCCAATCCTTTACTCACCAAAGCCTCGCCAACATTACTAAAAATATTAAACAATATTCATTAGTGTGGGGGTAAACCACCCAGGGCCAGAAATCAAGTATGGTGTCCAAAATGCATATTTTGATTGTAGCATCACAAATCTGGCAATACAAAAAAGATTTAAAAAAAGCTCTCCCTTCCAGGCTAGCAGTTAAAGATGAACAGTAGAACATACCACCCATTTGTCATAGCCAGCTGACACACAGCAGGTTGTTTTCAACATTGAAATAAACACTTTCAGAGAACATACTTTTTTTAAAATGTTATTCTTCGGTGTATTACATGTACGTTTGATCGCCGCTCCTGAGACGAACAGCCAACTGTCAGTGCTGCTATAATTATTAAGCCGTTTGAACGTGATTAATATATTTTCATCTAGCTGACTGTAAGCTATTTTAACTCTGCATGACGTGTTATCGGATATTTTACATGACAGGACAAGGACATGAAAAACAAACCTGCTTCCTGTTGCCCTTAGCTCTGAGCACCAGGAAGCTTGTGCCAATTACCAGCGAATATAGATTTCCAAACACAACCTTTACATCTATGTATGGAAAAGGTTAAGAAAGTATCAATTTTAACATTACATAGTAGCTTCTTTCACATTTAGGATAAAGACGAAAATAAGTTAGCCTTTTTTAACACAATAAAGACGCATTTTTTGGGGCTAGATTTGCCACATGCTGATGAATGTATTAGGTCAGGAGCAAAAACTTTCAAAAATACCTAATTAATAAAGGTGAACAATTAAAGGTACATCTGAAGTTACTCACATGCCGCCGATAGTGACAGTACAACATGACCTCTCGGGGAAGCCCTGTGCTGGAGGCTGAATGTAATCTACCTGAACACTCACCTAATAACACAATATCAATAACTAACATTTAAAGTTAAACTTATTACTGTAAATCTTTTTGGCATCAATATTTACAATATCCTTATGATGAATATACCGTAGATTGGTTGATTGGGGTTTAACGCCGTACTCAGGTTTTTTTTACTTATATGACAGCCCCATGGGTGGAGGAAATTACCGGTCACGTCACTGGCAACATGAAGGATGAGACAGAAAAAGGGGAAAAAGCAGCAAAAAAATGACACCACAAAAAACTCTACTTCCTGATGCCACTTAACTCTGAGAGCACCAGGAAGATGCCCAACCACCCGCACAGTATGATAAAGTATAAAATATACAGGGTCCAAAATGTCACAGGCTTTATATAAAATATCAACCACAGTGTACAAGATTGATTGATTGATTGATTAGGGTACTGAGGGGTTATTTCACCTATATGATGGTGTGCCAGTCCCATAGGTGGGGGGAAACCACTGTTCACCTCACTGGCAACATGAAAGATGAGACAGAAAAGGGGAAAAAAAGGAGCACAAAACGACACGGTCACCACAAAAAAAAAATCTACTTCCTGATGCCCCTTGACTCAGAGAGCACCAGGGCATCCAGTGTGCAAGATAGTATTAACAGATGTAAGTCAGTAGATATATTTCCAAACAAATGTGTAAATGTTACCTTTTTAGCAATGAGTTTTTTCCTTAAAAATTCTCTGGCCTCAAACATATATGGAATGTCATACAGAGGTCGTGACCTTTTGGTGCTGTCTTTTTTCTCATTTGGATTGTCAGGGTTTTCAACAGCGGCTCTGAAACAAAATACATGAAAAACTTATACACTTTTAATTCAATGTGTGTGCTTCAAAAGTTAATAGAGATCAGATAACCTATCTCCAAACATTTTGTATTCTTTCATACATTTTATGGGTCAAAAAAATAAACATGTATAACAAATAATATATATTCTCTCAGCCATCACATCTTTGCAAGCCAAGAGTAAAACAGTTGTATTACCCTTAGTAAATTTCATATGGAGAAAGTGTTATCAGAGTCTAAAGTCTTTAGTGTTATCTCTGTCAACTAAGGGCAAATAATCTAGTCCAACGCCTCTGAATTCCCAGACCATTAAATTAGTCGTTTCATCTGTACGGCTCGAGTTGAGATGTTATGGCAAACAATTATGCCTACAAGCGACTGCTGTGCACGTGATTAAGCAAGCCTCACTGATTAAGGCAATCAAAATCGAGCATATGAGGGAATTACGGTAATAACATGGAAATTCAGTCTTATACTGCATGGTGTTTCTATAGAGATACCATGTGTTCGGATGATGAGCCATCAGGTCACAATGTAAAAGCACAGGAATTGGAACGGTGCCAAACATGATAAAATTCATGACATATGGGCAGTGTCATTTCAAGTTTAAGTCGTCTACAGTTTTTTACTTTAAGCTGTCTGGACAAAATATTCTGAATGCAGACTGGGAACCCAGCTGGGACATTGGGATGCACTAAAAAAAAAATTTGGGTGCGCAGATGCATCTATGCACTCACTATTTTGAACACTGTCTCACATGACTATGAAAATCTTTAAGGTTTTCAAATATTAACCAGTAAATGTGCAATAGTCTTGTTTGTCTTGGATTACGTTAAAGAGAGGATATACATTTCTAACAGAAGTTAATATTAATTTAGTTAAAAACAACATTACTGGTAACTATGTTAGATGTTAAATTTTATTCAAACATTAATGTCATGTTTATTTTCCTTGTGAGATAAAAGCGAATGAAAGAGCCACTTACTTTGGTGCTCTTATACTGGCCAGGAAAATCTTTCTGTATTTGCCCTCTGATTTGATAACCAATGAATCACCATTAACAACCTCAACAACCTGGAATATCACACAAACCATAGAAACATCAAATCAGCAGTAAAAATACAAAACAATATAACTATATAAATATTCTTTAAGCAGCATTTAGAAGTTGAGTTGATAAAAGACATAACTTTATGGATTTCAACTTCTTTATTGTTGAAGCAAAGCAACGTTTTGGTCTCAAGCGAATCAACGCTAGAGACCGGTCTCAGGACAGAGACTGAAATGTTGCTTTGCTTCAACAATTTATGTTAATTCACTCACATGGAGTGTGCCAGACCAACAGGTGAAGGCAAATCACCACCCTTAATGTCACTGGCAACTAACAATGTATGTTTGCTGATTGAGGCACATCAAGCTTCCAACAGCCAACACAGTGAAGAGATTTTATTTGAAAACACATGACGGTATAGTTAATATATAGTAACTATTGAGGAAAGCAACTTTGGTGTAATTCTTTAACATACCATTTGAAGTCAATATTTTGTTCAAAGTCTTAAGAGTAAGAAAATTCAACAACATTGATTTGAATAAAAAAATCTAAATTGTCGTACTTTTCCTTGAAAGTTTTTGTCTTTGATATCCACAGTAGACACTGAAGGGTTGTAATCCTTCCACATGCGAAGTTTTTTATCTTTAGCAAATCTGCAAAAAGACAAAACATGCAATATTAGAGGTTTTATAACTAAAATAAACACTACATTAGGTTATATTAAAAATCATTATCAGGACAAATGTCTTACTCATTTTGGTTCCATCAAAGGCCTTGTACAAATGTAATTAAATAAGGACAAAAACGGGTAACAGGATTTTTTTTTCTTCTTATTACCAGTTATGTCTGGCAGTTATTTTTACTTTTTGAGCCCCTCACTTAATAATCCTGTAATTTCATTTTGACTTTGTTTTCAAGCATCATAATCTTAACATGTTCACCTATATGATGGCGTGCCAGCCAGGAGCCCCATGGGTGAAGGAAACCACAGTTCACGTCACTGGCAACACAAGAGACGAGACAGAAAAAGAAAATAAAAAGAGCGAAAAAAAAACCGACACCACAAAAAATCTACTTCTTGATGCCCCTTACATGTAACTCGGAGAGCACCAGGGCACCAGGAAGCTCCCGCCCAAACCAGGAAATTGGAAAATATATTTTAAAAAGTATTATGACTATATCACTAACATGAGCCAGGCTCATTGGAAGTTTTTAAACGTATATTAAGTTTTTGTTGGTCGTAAATAATTCCAGTACCTTTCCGCTGTTCTGAGTTTATCTGCTCCCTGTGATACAACACCCATGCTCCAGTCAACACAACGTGCAAATCCTTCTCGTAGTAACAGCTCTGTGATGTTACCATTCTATTTACATACAAAAATTCAGATAAAAGAATTGAAACTCAAACAAAATTGCATTTGAGGTATTCAATTTCAACAAAAAAAAGCAATTAAAAACAAGCGTTTACTATTTTTTTCATTTAATTATATTATATAGTCACCTAGTAATAAGTATGCATAGTGTATTAGCTGTGGAATTCGCACCATGCTGATGGGTATTTCACCTATATGATGGTGTGCCAGTCCAATGGGTGGAGGAAACAATCCTTGATGTAACGGACATCAAAAACAGGACAGAACAAGGATAGGACAAAAGCTGGACATCACAACAAATTAATTCTGAGATTGATTGATTGATTGGGGTTTAACGCCGTACTCAGGGGTATTTCACCTATATGACGGCATGCCAGCCCAATGGGTGGAGTGAACCACCATTCACGTCACTGGCAACATGAAAGACGAGACATAAACGGAAAAAAAAGAGAAAAAAAAAACAACACCACAGAAAAAAACTCTACTTTCTGATGCCCCTTAACTCTGAGAGCACCAGGGCATATGGAAGCTCCCACCCAACCACCAGCCTAATTCTGAACGCACCAGGGCATAAGGAAGCTTCTGCCAACCAACCATTAGCTATGGTTGACAGTATGGGTAAAATAAAACTACATCTTTCCCTTTTGAACAGGAAAAAAACCTTTAGTACATTTACATCTCACAACCACCACTGTCATGGAGCCACACTTTGCAAAAAAAAGAGCAGATCTCGAAACATATGCATATCTACTTTCTCTCAGTTTGCATTTATAAAAATATATATAATGATTATCATATGCCTGTTCCCTTGACTTGTGTGTGCTGCTGTGTATATAGATAGTGGCTGATTACTCCATACTTTACTTTTTAATTATACATTATTCAATGGTCTGCACTTCAAAATTTACTTAATTGTAGATTCTCTAGAACAAAGATTTACTCTTTAAGTATGATCATTTCTATATCTTGTCAATAACTTCATTTAAGTGTTTTTTGTCTTCTCGAGATGTAGCTTGCCCATCTCGGACAACTCAAGTTTATAGTCCGTTGAAAACTTGTCTCTGAGAGTTTATCTAGAACAGGTTTTAAGGTAAGGATTTTTGTAGGTCTTTATTTAATTAACTTCCCTGTGACAGCGTGAATTACTTTTGAAAAATATATATAATGTATCATATGTATATATGAGATGATATATATGATGTGGATACTGAAAGCAAAATCAAAGATCCAAAATTTCAAATTGAACCTACAGGATGTATGACTGTTCCCAAAAGATTTTGATTAGAAACGCCCTCCAAAATGATTTTGACATCTCTCTGTAGTAATCGAGATTCTGTAAAGAATTTGGCTTCCTCAGCAAACGATTCAGCCACCTGCTCAGCACCTTCCAGTTTAAACATAGGGCACTGGAAAAACAAAAACAAGTTATAAACAGTTAAACTTTCAATATTTAGGGGGCGACACACAAGACAAATTTCTTTTGTCTGGTTGCCTTGGTACCAAATACAAGCTAACAGTATTGCATTTATTAAATCATGTATTAAAATTCGCATAAAAAAAATGCATCATGTGTCATCTCCATTTAAAGTGAAAATCTTACTGCAAAAAAAAATAGCAGCTATGTGTATAAATTTGCATCATGTCACTCCCTTAAAGAGTCAAGACAAAGTTGATGGTTACTATACCAGCGAAATGGCGGTATTAGAAGCATACAAAGATTTTTTTATCATGTATAAGTTAACCGCTGCAAAACATACAAATGGATAATTTAGCCTAATCCAAAATCCTTGAAATTCAATCTTAAAGTTTTACCTTCACTCCTGATAACATGACAGTCACATAATGAAAAGATGGTAGAAGGAAGGCTCTAACTGTGCACCCATCTCGAACGTGCTCAATTACAGCTGAAAAAATAAACATATCCCAAATTTATTGAGAGTAATGAAAATGTTCACTATTATCATGATTATAGGCATGAGCCAATAGAAGCCACCTCTCCTGCCTCTTGTATTAATTAAAATATTTAAATTGGTTTATTGATATAACTGGAGCCTAAAGGTTTTATATATATGGCGACTGACCCAAATCTTGATAAAAAATATAATTTTAACATTGGTTAAGAATTAAACAATGATCAACTGGGAAGGATTTGTCAATGTCAAATAGCCAGTCATAGCATATGTGTGAGAAAATCCCATTTACATGTATAAGATAAAAGAGAGACTTTAAGACAGAAATATTTGAAGAATGCGGTCATTTTGTGGCCATTAAATGTTATCTTGGTTTTCAAGGCAGACTAGAACATTGGGACAAATAGTTAAGCTTTCAGTTTGGTGCACTATTTTCAAGATGGGAAACCCCCTTTTACGGAAAAGCATATTCATAGAAAATCTGTGTGAATGTGTATAGTTTGTCAAAAATAATAAATAGAATGTTAATCTAAGCACAATAACATTTGATTGATTGATTGATTGATTGGTGTTTTACGCCACATTCAGCGGCATTTCAGCTACGCTGTGGCGTGAACACAATAACATTTGATAGCAAAGATTTAAAAATAATTGAATAACTTGGTTTTGTATGATATATTTGACAAAATAACATGACAAACAAGGTTGGATTGCACGGTAAGCGAAACAACTCAATGGAGGCCTCAATTAATTTGCCCATGTTTGGTTAAAGGGAACCTTTTTTTTTCACACAGTGTAAAACAAACGTCAAATAATTGTTAATTTACACATTTTACCACTCACACGCACTATACAATATAGCATAAAGCAGATTAAAACCTGTACAATAAAGTTTCATATTGTGAATTTGTCGTAGTAGTAGTATTTGATCTTCATACATGTATGACAGCTGTTCATGACTCCGATGACAGAGGAAGTCCGGAGAAAGCCACCTCGACCAAGAAGTTACTTGCAGCTTTCCTACATACATTTATTTTTATGCATAGTCAAAGAACAATAATCGTATAGCCACAGGAGTCCCTCCAAGGTTAAACAATAAACAGCTAATTAACCATGTTAACTCATAATTAAGAGTAAGTATATTTACCATCTATAGGTTTTGTATGAAAGGAGTCTACAAAGTTTCTTGGGTTTTCAATTGCCCAGGTCACATCTCTTACATGATCACTGCCAGTGCCAGCAGCCCATTTTCCTATTCCAGCTGCTTTAGCCGTATCTTCAAGCTGAATCAGTCGCTGTTGAGCTTCACTAGAAATAAATTAATAAAACACATTATAAAAACAATACACAAGGCACCAGAAGAGATACGAATTCTCTCGCAATATGACATTTTGAGGTACGTAATTTTTGCCCTACTTCCATTTTCAGTCATTCTGAGAAGAAAAATAGACAAGAGAGACCCAGTTGTTCCAATTCTCACTATAATATTAATTATCCAATAAAAAAAAATCATTTTAAAGCTAAATCAAATGAAACACTTATGACTTTGACCCATCTAACTTCAAATTTGTATTTGTTCTAAAGATTAAGCAATAAGTATGTCTGTGAAGTTTTGTCAAAATTCGCCCTTAGGCCATAATAGAAAAAAATAGAAAACCCGGCTATATTCGGAGGTATAGCCTCTTTAAGGTTATTTCATTAATATGATGAGAGTGTCATTTTGTGATTCAATTCTGAATGAATTACAACAGTTTTGGGCATGGGCCTGTCCTTGACAAGTACATGTATGTAGGTTATTAATAGTAGTGTGATAAAGATGTTTTACAAAATTCCATACTGGTAAACGACATCTACTGATATCTACTTATACTCCAAAAGATCATGGTGTTTAGCTCAAGCTACAGTATAAAGAGAACCAAAATCTTACTCTCCAGGCTTGATACCACTTCTGCGAACTTCAACCAGACCTTCAGTAATCAGAGCCTCAGTCACATTCTCTCCACTTGTATCTGTATGAAAATAATATTTTTTAAACATGTATACATGTATATGGAAACTAAAAAATAATTTTTTTAAGAATTGATTGCTTTTTGATGTCATATTCTTCGTTAATTCATAATCATAAGACATTAATACTGGTATAAATGTACAAGCCGAACAAGTGCACCTGTCTATAAATAAAAAGGATTTTGTCATTCAACTAACAGCTAAATAAAACTGCATTTGACATTAATCATCAGACTAATAAGCAACATCGGATTCAGTACATTGTATGTATGCATTATGTAAGTTAATATGACGCATTTTGCTTGTAGTAAGTAGTAAATTAATTCTATCAATAAATATTATGATTGATTGATTGGTGTTGTTTTTGGTAATGCCACAAAGAGGTACATGTATTCACCTCCATGTATGCTGTGGATTTAATACATAATATGATGATCACAGCTGTAGGTGGATTGATTGATTTGATCAAACTTTTAGCCCCTAACACGCAGCCAGGGCCCTAGATAAGAGGCGTATCAGCATATTTTATTCATCCAAATAACTTAAATATGCCCTCAAAAAAGATTGATTGATTGATTGATTGGGGTTTAACGCCGTACACAGGGGTATTTCACCTATATGACGGCGTGCCAGCCCCAT
>JAVFBY010010017.1:0-21428 GCA_034781015.1 Tonicella lineata
AAGTTTGAAGTTAATCGCACAATTTGTTTTCAAGTTATCGCGTTCACAAGCTATGCGGGACGGACAGACGGACGGACTGACGGACGCCTAGCATTTCCAAGTCCCCTCCCACTAAAGTGGCGGGGGACAAAAAAAAAACAGAGTAGGCTATTTGTTTTCATGTACGGTACCTAGATCATTATTTGTTGCAAGTCTTAGTTTCCATTAAAAAAGTTACTTGGATTACCAAGGATTTTCATTATAAGTTAACATGATTGATTTCACAACAATCCAGCTTTCTGATTTCCATTAGCTCTGGGATCACAAGGGCATTAATAAGCTCCAGCCAACAACACGCTTATTAATGAACAAACATACACTGCTCTAAACATGTATATTAATGTAAGCGAGGTTTTATGTAATCTGGTCTGGCCTTCTAATACATACAAATGTGTGTCTTTTCAGACATCATGGGAGGCTATAAAGTGTAAAGGTAAAGCCTTTCCCATTAGACCATCTCTGCTGAATAATTAATTGCACCATTTCTATGCGTCATTAAGTTACACAGGATTACTGGCATTAAAAGGTTAAATCTATATATCTTACCTGCTATTTCTAATGTAGCATTACGGCTTTTAGCTGTCCCATGTATATTAGTAGCTATACAGTAGTAAACTCCAATGTCGGGCTTGTTGTTTTTGCTGTGGATGACTCGTAAGAAAAACAACTGACTTCCATCGATTAGCAATCTATGAGATGACGGGTCTTGGTCTGATGTAATAACACGGCGTCCATTGCGATACCATGTGATCACTGGTTTGGGTTCACCTTCAGCTTTACAGTTCAAGGTCGCGGGGTCGTTCTTTCCAACATAGCAGTCCTTGGGATGTTCCACAATCCGAGGATTGGGTAATAATCCTGAAACAGAACAAACAAAAATTTGATTTGAAACAACAGAAACTTTAATTTGATTGATTGATTGATCAGGTGTTATGTCCTACTTTATGTTATGTCACTTACATAATGGCACGCCAGCCCGTTTGATGAAGGAAACAACCCTTAGTGTCTTGGACAACAACCAAATGATTGGGGCAAAAAAAGAGGACAAATCATACAAATTTAGGATGCAAGACATCACAAAAAAATTGGCCGCATGTAGCCTTTTAATGGCACAGGTAGCTTCAACCAACCACAGCGTGTACAAGTAACATTTGATGATTGTTTAAACAATTTTTGGAGATCATTTTTTCTAGTTAAGATATCCTAAAAATGAAAGTTCATATGAGACCTAGGCCCTTAATGTAAATGCAAGAGTTCTATATTAAGCTGACATGAATGAGAAGGAATCATATTGTAGACCACCTTGACTTTCTGGTATAAGTTTCACATTGGCAGCAAATCATGGGGAGTTAGGACCCCACACATGTAGGTAAATAAGTAACTTTCTTTAACAATCTAGGTGAGAAAAGGTGTTTATCTAGGTTTTAATCAGGAGAAATACTACAGTGTTTTTTCAGACATTGATTGTTGAACTGCTGTCAAAACCTGTCTAACTACTGTTATATCTTACTATCAAATACTAGTCAAAACATTTTCTATAATCACAAAGGCATGTTTACTATAGACAATATATTTACACGCAAACATAATAAAATATCACAATAACAATATTACTAACAAAACATTAGTTCTTCCAGTATTCCAGGTAGATAGGTAAACAGAATTCCTTTGTATTTTTTTTTTTGCATGACTGCTGTCTACTTTTAGCTAATTCAATATGTGTATGATAAAGCTTTCCTGTACTTTCTTCAGTACAGTAACTTTAAAATCTTCAGCAAAGAGTTCTACCTAGGCAATGCAATAATCAATGCTCCTGTTTATGCATTAAAGTCCAGTCAAGTGATTATCAATGTAGAATATCAACTTCAGGGAACAATATCATCTAAAAATTCAATTCCCCCAAAAAGATACAATTGTCAATGTCCATTAAAACAGAGAAGCTTCTATTTAGTTGTATCATTGGAGATCTGCCACTTCTGATATCTGATGCCAAGTGCGTCTATAAACAATCTCAACTTCTATAAATCTATCAGTAACTGGAAAACTACATATAAACATCTTAGTTTTTTCTTAAAACAGAGGCAGGCGAGGGATAAGCAAACTAGGTATAATGACAGTACCAGGGAATCTTTCAGGAGACCTTATGACCTATCTGTTTGAAACATGCTCCATCTTGGTTTAACAAATTTCAACACACTTCTGTCTTAAAATAACTTAAGACAGATCATAGCAAACATTACATTAAATTTTTATGAAAGTTTTTAGTTGAACATAATGAATATTATGCAGGTTGGTACAACTGTCTGAACAATTCTACTCAGGAACATAGAACCTAACTATAGACGATTCTGTGTAATTTGATTAAGCCATTAATTTTACATCTGGTATAAGCTTAGACTTGTTTGATTGGTTGATCTTGAATGTCATGTTCATGTTTGTCTGTATCGTTGATTGGGGTTTTATGCCATACTTAAGGTTATTTCACTCATATGGTGGTGTGCCTGCCTAATTGTTGAAGGAAAACACATCTGTCATAACTGACAAACAACAACGACACAAGAGGCAAAACACGACATCACAACAATTTAACTTTCTTGCTGCCTCTTAGTTCCACAGAGCAACATGGCACAGAAGGTGCCCACAAATTTGTTTGCCATAATTTCGCTTTTGCTAATTATCCCTCCTTGTGTAAAGGATCTTTATTCAAAGTCACCAGAAGCTTTGCATGCTCTAAAATACAACAAGGTTATCATTATGGGTCTTTTGCTATAGTTTTTAGTGATACAAAGTTTGGTTATATTGTTTAAGCTTCCATCTTGTAATATCATTTATGGTTATTTTTTATTCATATAATGGTGTGCCAGACCAATAGACGAAGGAAATCAACCAACCCTTGCAAATCATTCAAAACATGCTGCAAACTGGTAAATTACTTTTTGAATATGTTGTTCTAATGTTGGTTTGTTCAAAAAATGGCATGCATGGGTTTGTGTTTGCGTTCAAAAAGATTTAATCTGTTAAAAAACATTTATATATACAGTAGTGCAGAACATATGTTCAAGTTTTCCATCAAGTACTTATAAAGAGGAAAACAATTCTCATTTATAGAGAGCTTACATAAGTTTACATACCAAACCTAACCAGCCACATAACTAACTGGTGTTCAGTTCTAGGTTGTATTTGCTTTCAGTTATTTTAAACATCAAAGGGAATTTTTTGTACTAGTTTTGGCGCCTAAACAAAATCTCTAGAAGCCAACTGTGGTAATTTGTACACGTCTTCACTAGCTGGTCATTGATGTTGAAGATGTAAGTTTTTTCCCTCCCCTTATGTTGTGTATTAGCACATTAAGATCTCAATGATTTTGCTGTTAATTGTGGAAAGATGCATTACTTTTAAGTAAAGAGTGTTTTGGAAATGTGTTGGTAATTATATAACCGAGGGTTGAAAGCTCCCAGTGAAGCATTCATGTAGAAGGCATCCTGAACTGATTAAAGCTCCATGATCTAGCTCTACACACTGTTTTCATAACCTTTGACAAGAGAAAGAAAACTGCTACCATCCACAGGGGATATGTTTTTCTAAGTAAAGAATAGATTATGATGTTGATGTACCATAGACAAAGAACAATAACCAACAACTTATGCAGTCTTGTGAAAAAGATAGTGGTTGAGGAAGGCTGATCGTGGGTCTAAGGAATGGAGGCTGGGAGTTCCTGGCAATGACAGACTAGTGAAACTACAGGAAAACTTTTCCATTAAAATGGCCACCTGTGTACACATATAGGTTTCTACCAAAAGAAACTTTTCATAGAATCAACCTTATGTTGAATGTACCAGGTCTGATCTTGTATTCCTCAATTGCACAACTATGGGTTAGAGTACCAAGTACCACAGGTCACATTACCCAACCTTAAACAACAAGTTCAACCTTTAACCTGTTAAGTGCTTTTCCCCCACCATTACGGCTTTATCGCTTTAGAGAGTCCATTATAATGAAATTAATTACATGATTTCTTTTACCAAATGACGAGTGATAGTGCCATTCATAGCCTTGTAAAACAGTGAATGTAGCAGAAGATAAATAAACGGAGAGAGAGAAAGAGGGCTGCTTTTGGTAACAAAGGTTAACCCCTGGATTTAAGAGAACCGCCCAACCACATACAGCGTCTTCAAGACAGTCTGACAGTCTGGTCGAGTATTCGTTCAACTGACAATTCTAAAGCCTGGAAACAATTGTGTTTATCTATCAAGACTGACTGGAGTTTTTTCTTCAATAGATATCAGTTTCTGTTGTCTGATAGAAGTAACTGGCTTGGCTGAGCTCTGGCAGGTGTGGGAGGAAAATTCATCTCTTAACCATCAAAATGTTTACTCGGCACAGCCCTGCACACTCTACTCCGATACTGCTGTATGTTTTTTAGACAGAGCCCTCTTTAAGCTCTTCAGCTGATGTTTCTAACAGCAGATGTGTCTGAATCAATGCCTTCCTTCTTGCAACAGTCACATTGTTGCCTTGTTAAAGCGAAGAACAAAAATACCCAAACGGATACAATTAAAAAAACTAAGATATTCTTAGCAGTTACCAAGCTGCAAGGGACTCCTGATTCTTTCAAATTTCAGCCCAACTAAATTATGAATGAATCCATTCAGAATAACAAATTTCGGTATGCTTTTTCAGATTTCGTTTTGTTGCTTTCATCTTGTGCAGTAAGGAACTACATTCAGAAATACAGGCTTATTTAATATCAACATTTTTTTTTCTTAAAACACGGTGCCAATATAAAAGGTATTGAAAATAGTTTAACTTGTCACTACAGAGACAAAATCAATCACAGATTGAGACACCACAAGTTCACCTTAGGGACACAAACTTTTTATCCAAAAATCACAAACAAAAAGTCTTTCTAAACTTAATGGAGTATGAAAACCTATTTCCCTTAAAAACAAAACTTCAAAGTTCCTGGTATTAGAGAACCTTCAAATGTTGGACAATGCCATGGCAGTGGGCACTATTCGTTTTATTGGAGAACAAAGTGTGGAAATTTCACAGTCGAATGAACATCAGCTAAAGCTAATGGCTAGATCATGTTCTACATACTTTACACTGATAGCAGTCTGGCACTCTACAAAGATCCAATTAAAATCACTCTCTATTCATTCCCAAACATTTCAAACAAATGTTTCTACTAGGTGCAATGTAAATGTAACCCTATGTGGGCTTGTGTAAAGATCTGACTACTTCAAAGTGTTCCCATAAAGTAATGAGCCAAGGGGCATTTCAACAAAACAAGCATAATTATCCCAATTTGTTGTTTATGGAAACATTTAGCACCATTGCATAGAGAACAAAATCATATAGTTTGTTAATTGTTATCAAAATTAGTGTAATTAGAAGTGATATCAAGTAAAAAAAAAAAAAAAACATAGAAAACCTTCTGAAAAAAAAAAATGAAAAGGAAAATTTCTTGGTTTATTCAGAAAGTTTAATCTACAGCTGTGACCAATCTAAATGCTAGAAGCTAGGATCTGCTTCCAAACTCAGGAATCTTTTTTAAGACATATACTTTGAGAGAAAGATGAAGAGGATGAGTGCCTGGCGGGTTTGAGTCAATCACCTGTGTCGCCTTAGGACAAAAACCCAACAAACTACAGTCTCTCTATATAAGCTTATCAACTAGTAAGCTTATCAACAAGTAAGCTTACTTTTTTTTCTCCACTTTCTAAGACATTCTTCATGGCTACTGGGAGGGTTTTCAATAAGCCTTAAATGAAGGTACAAACCATTTACTTTGGCCAGTGTGGACAATCTCACTATAGACCTTTATCCAAACCCTCAAGGGACTTTACACTCGAGAAACATTTCACACATCGTCCACATATAATGGGTTTTTAGAGAAACGGTTTGCTCTTGAGGATACCCATGAGGCCTATTTAGATATATAGAATTTGGAGTCGTTTCTTGCTTGAAACAAAGATAATAGGAAGACCTGGAGACCTGTCATGGCCTTATTCAGGTTCAGCCAAGAACATAGCCACAAGGTCTTGGAGAAGATTGAAATTGTTAAGACAGATATCTTAAACCTACTGAATTGTGCCATCAAATGATCCAAGACTTAATCAGGGTAGAGTGTGCCTTGACACTAATTCCCATGGGAATCCTAAGCACATAAGACTTAATAAGTCTTCTTAATAAAAAAGGAATTTGTGCATTAAAAGTAGAGTCTAATTTTCTTAAGCACAATGTTCGACTTCTTATATTAAGATCTCTTTTACCTGGACTCAATATTATAAAAAGAATTGATGTAATCTATCTGTCGTTGCGTATGGCAAACATTGACAAAACATGAACTTTTTATCTATGTTTTGTTTTGTTTGTTTGAGGTTAATTAACATTGTGTAATATGGGTATTTCACCTATACCTGAAACAGATATCACTAGCAACATATTAAACATTAAAGATAAGACAGGGCAAGGACAGAAAAAAGAAGACAGGGCATCATAACAAACGTCTACTCCCTGATGCTCCTTAGCTCAGAGAGCACCAGGGCATCAGGAAGCTTCAGCCCAACCATCAGCTTATAATCATGTAAATAAAAGTAGAATATTGTTGGTAGTCTGTGCAGTACACAATCTACACACTCCTGTAGCTGCTTATATTGTATGAGGCATATTAAGGTATGTAATTCTGTTTACAATACTGTACCATCACATCAACTCTCATTGACATTTATAATAGGTGGTGAGTCAAACTGATTTATGAGATTTCTGAATGAGAACTTCCACTGATATAGGCCTTTCAATGGCCAGAGATTACACTAGATATTAAACAGAAGGCATGTTATATCAGTACACATGTAAAATGTTTCTCAACTGTATTTTATGTAGCAACATCAACAACATGTTCTTTGGCTGTAAAAGCATAGATCATTTTGTATTACCGGCACCAACAACATGTCAATTAGCTATCATGTTGGATTATTATATCATTTTCAAACCTTCATTAATTTTTTGTTTCCTATCAATAGCACTTTGGTGATAAATGTGTTGTGAAGGACTTCAACCACGGATGGTATTACAGTTGTATTAAGCTTATGGCAAACCAACCCATCAAAATACACCATTTTCAACTTGTTTGAGAACCACCTAGTAAAATTCATTAAGGTGCACTATTGGCTTTATTCTCATTTCTTCTTTGTAAAACACCATGTGACATGAAAGATAACACGTTGGCTGACTGTTTGTAGATGATAATCATCATCGAAAAAACGTGTGAAAAGCCAAGCGTGCGCCTAACTCATAAAATTATAGATTTCTGTATGTGAACTATGATTTATCAAAGAATTGCCAAAACAACTCGGTAAGTACCATAGAGTCTGAAAAACAGTATCTAAAGCTATGGTAGGGAGAGTAATAAGGGATATCTCAGATTGATAAGGACAGGTTTTAGTTCTTTATTTGAAGACTATACTGGCAGAGAATACTTCCCTATTAACTGAGTATTTGAGACAAGTGTGGTAACACCTTTTTATCTTCTATCCAGACAGATTCCATTTACTGTCACTCAGAAGTTTGGCAGGAAATACAGCCCTGTATTCAATTTCTCTGCAAACGAAAATCTGCCTGTTTTTATATCTCATATTTATCATATCACCGGTATGAAAATATGTTCATAATTTGTAATCTGTAATAGGCTAATACTGCTGTCCTACATGTAGTGTAAAAATCATAGAAAGAAAACAAACAGTTCCTAATCTGTTGGCATATAGAAACAATTGTGTAAGTTATAAGAATGTAATGATTTGGTTATTTATGATAATTTATAAGGTCAACATAAAACAATTATCCTAGATTTACAATAATAAGTTTAATATAGTACAAGAGTAGGCCTAGTGTAACTCTGAATTATGAAAAACTCATAAAACAATTATAGTGATAAAGTTTTTGACGATAAAACATAGACTATATCCCTACTTTTGGCTAAATAAAGTCAAATCCTGACAATGGGATAAGGCAAATGGACTTATCATGCTAAATAAGTCTGAGCGTTATCATTTACAGTACACATGTGTAATGCAACATTATGAAAAAACAGTACTACATGTACATAAATAACTACTAGCTGCCAGACAATATTCTGAATAAACCTGTGATACATATTTCTGAAGACAAATCATGACTGAAACAGGGATGCAAATTAATTAAAAACAAATCATCCTGTTCTAGATTAACTTGCAAGGGCAAATTTTTTTGTCTAAACATTTTCTGTTTTTAAATATAGAGTTGGTTTATCAGTGAATGGTTAAGGAACATATGCATAGCTGTCAATTAAATTGGATCCACCTCAGAGGTCCAGCACACCTTCCCCAGGTAAAACCCTTCCTGACAAACTCCAATTACACCATCAGGTACCATTTAAAGACTGAAGCATCTTGGTTTTTTAAGTGGCACAACCAGGGCAGCTAATTGTCAGTTTTTACTGACTCTACATATTAGAGATGATATATAAACCAGGCTATATTTAGAGAGAGTCTAGTGAATTAGAGATCCTGCAGGCCATGGTCTAAACATCACTTGCCAGACCAACTCTACAGTAACATAACCCAGGAGCAAGTTTAACATGTCATGGCTCACACAAAAAAAAAACAGAAGTCTTATCAAAATGTAGACTTTTCTTTTTTAAAAAAAAGAAGAAAAAAAATTGTTTTCTTCACCATTCCACTTTATTATGCAACATTTTATATTAAAGGTTTAGAATTTTTAAAACCATTTGCTCTCCTTTAGAAATCTCAAACCAATAAATTTCTCATTCATTAAAAGCTATTTTACAGAAATAATGCATGGAGCTTATTGGTATTTCTTTTTATTGTTTTTCAAGCAATAATCATACAGTAAAGAAAATTATCTTTCAGCTAGACAGGTAATATCATATATTGTCTGACTAGTATCTCATCAGTCTTTGCTGATATGACAAGTAAAAACGTACACCTTAAAACAGTTCAGATTCACATATAACTTCTTCTTGTTTAATCAAGAAGACCTAGCTGAGCCATTTGTTTTCTGATCCACTCAAGACATCCATAGCAAGCACCTTGTAAACTATAAGTATCTGGCAAACATCCTGACATTTCTGATCCCAACCATCTCAACGGCTTTGTGTTTTATTATGCCGTAGGGTAAACGAAAGAACAAAAAATCTTGATGTAGTGCTGCAGTCACTTGTAGGTTGTCGTTTTTTTGTTGGGAAAATGTCAAATTAAGGAGGTGAGAAAGGTATGTTTTATGTCTTCAAATCATCAAGAAACCCACTTAAGACTAAACCACTTGAGGCTTGAGGGATAGAATGACAATGTAGCCAGTGACAAACAAATACAATTATGTTAAAGGAGTAAACAGTGGCAGTGGGCGGTGGCTCTATCAGATTTATTTTGGAGGGCTGATTTAGAGTGAATTGCAGCAGTGGTATGTAATGAAGCCGGTTTAGTAGCTGTCCACCAGCACCGTTTATTTTAATATCATCTATTCTTCATAGTGACGTCAAAGATAAAACATTGGCTGGCAGTCTTTATATGATAAATATCGCAAGAAAACGTGGGAGAAGCCCTGAAAAAGCCAGTCGCGCACCTAACTCGAATTTTGGTGGTTGTCTGACTCAAGATTATGTATTTATGAAATATAATTAACTAAGTTTCATTTGATGTTGTAACTATAAAAATTTTTAAGACTACAACTAGGAATGAAAACTGAGTATATTCTCGTCTGTTGGTGGAAATATATATGACTTTGAGATTGAAATAGAGCAGTGGTAGAACTGAGGACTTATGGTGGTGGTCTAACTTGCTGGGTCGGCAGGTGGAAATAGCTGCAGATTAGATGGTGTTAGTGCTATCTGAGATTCCTCCACTCTATACCAATAAACCAGAGACATGGAGACAGAATAAACTTGTACACCTGGCCATGGGTACCCAGCTACATAGATAACTTCTTCAGATCTCTTATCACAAAGTCACTGTTCTATTTCTGTTTTCTTCAACACAGCTTGTGTAATAACAGACACAGGATATGATGTAAATGCCTCCTCTTCCTGACTAGGCACCCCTTTTAACCCTTAAAGCCTTCCAGCAACAAATGTCTCATCTCATTTGTGCATCTTGTAGAACACCTTGCCTTAGGCGGCTCACATCTGCTTTTTCTCTAATCAAATCTCAAGCCAGCTTAAATTTCTAAATAAATAAAACCTTGTTTAAATTTGGTGTTTAAGAAGGTATATAATCTCGCATGTAATTATCCTGTACCATTATTATCTCATTTTCCATTATGACAGTCTTGCATATGGGCAGACCTAGTGGCAGTACAGTTCATCAACAATTTTTTTATACTGATGACTGGGATACTCTGTTTGGTGCGCGAATGGCTTTTCTCACACTTTCTCATGTTATTGGTGTTACACCAAGAAGAAATGATAGAAAAAACAATCGTGCACCATAATAGATACTCTTATCACTTGTTGTGTTAGATAGTTTATATTTTATATCTGCAAAACTATAACTTGAATTTCTGCTCAGATATTGGTTTTTGCAAGGCACCCTTTCAGGAACTTAAAATAAATTCTTATGTTAAATTAGGTAATCCCATTTTAATTTCTGTAAAATACTAAAGTAGTGTTACTGTTATTTACAATAATAACGGAACTAGAAGTTTCATTAAAGTTTGGTTAGCCTTGATGCATCTTAATAAATCTCTTACCAATGGTCATGGAACTGTAAAGCCTTTGTTATGTGAGACAGCTAGTAGACTCTAGTGCTATACTGGTAAGTCTAGTACATCTCATTACTGGGTAAATGTTACTATTTAGTGGTGTCCAGGGGATACACCCACCTGTCATTTCAACACATATGTTTCTACAAATATAAGGCTTTCTCTTTTCTGCTCTCTGCCTAAACCTTTAAACCATTAGCAGAATGAACTAAACTTATGTTTCCTTCACTTAAAAATCTCACTTTTTCCCAGCCTGTTTTTAGTTCTGTGTGTGTGTGGGCTCATTACAAACTACTTATTTGCCAAACTACTTAACCTAAAATTATTAAATGATAAATCAGAGCTAGAAACAAGATAATTTCTGAATTATGGTATAAATGATAAAATATTGACTAAATGATATTATTATATGTATACGTTTATTTATAATACAATGAAAATATATCTTCAACATCCTATTGCATAATCTAAGAATAACATTTAAAGTTTTAGAATTACTGGACTTTTTTTTAAAACAGCACAATAAAACAGTGCTTATCCAATAAGAAATCTATAAACTGTGAAGTCTTAGATTGCCACTGTTGATGATTAGAGTTTATTGGGAATGGGTTCTTCCAGCAACACATTAAACTACAATAGCAGATCTCTAATGCATAGAACTAGGCACTTTAGCCACCCAAAATTGACAGTTCTACTGATTGCATTCTTATTTATAACACTGCCTCCAATAGCTTCTCTTGGGAACTATCTCTTATCTCCCGATTATTCCATGTCATAAATCAAAACCTAAACACATTCTACTGCTTTAGGGTTAAATTGAAGAAAAAGCAATATACAGAAATGTACATAAACATATCAGCAACAAAGAAAAACTGTTATTTTCAAATCAAAAACTGTAACTTTTGATTGCCAAATTTCAAGTGAACTGTAATATCAAACTTCAATGAAATTATCATCTTTAAATCAAGATCTGCATAATTTGTTATCTCTCAGGAACACATTGTTGAGGGTTTTTGGAATGTCTAAATTCAAAGTGACAGTGGTCATGTCCAACCATCTGTTTGAGAGTGGATGAAATCTTCCACAAAGCTTGTCACCACAAGGTAGCCTGTTTCATTAATCCCTACATCAGAGTCTGCCTTCAAGCGCTACACAGCTGAAAGTTTTAAATTAAGACATCCCCCTATGCTTCTAACAGCAAATCTGTCAACCACAGAAAATGCTGAAATTACTAGCCTGTGATTTTGCCAATTTTGTTGGTTTTTCACACCTCACCCTTCTTAGCTGGGTGCATTTGAAGCTCCAAGAGAAGAGGCAGTAAGGATTGTCCTGAGGCAGTGTGTTAGCCATAAGAGAGCTAGCCTGGAGCCGAATCTCTCCTGCTGTGTCACGCAACATTACATCTGAGACTAGAACATTGTTCAGCCAACTCTTCTGAGAGAACAAGGCAGTGTTAGTCATAACTATAGCCAGCTCAAGCTGTGTAAAATTATGTGACCCAACAGGGCAGTATTAAGCAAACAAGGTACCATGAGCAACTAGTAAAGAAGTAGTTTAATAGGGCTTCGTCAAAATAAGCAAAGGCTTTGATGGCAGTATCATAAACAGGTGTTAAAGACACTTTGACACTGCCAACATTGGGTGCATAGTCTTCAGATTGGAGACACAATATAACGACTTGGCTTTGATCCGCTTCCATTCACATTACATCTCATGGTTTTAGAAACTTCTATCAGCTAGTGGCTCATCAAAATGCTTTGCCGCTACTCTCTTTTTATATTAAGTTCCCGGCTATACATCATTTAGTATGACATGGGAGTTTTGAGTTAAGAAGATTGGTTTGATCCTCTTCTAGCCAGCACACACACAGTACCTACAAAATGACTCTTTATCGATTACTCTGTCCGTTACTCGGCCCTATGTAAAGATTAGTATACTTGCACAGATATTGCACTCTCACAAATCAGTGTTGGGGGCAGCAATGTTACCGCATGGCTAACATCACTAAAATAACACATGAATAATTGCATGGATATTGCTTTGTAATAGGTCATCTACAATATGATTACCAGCCTTTCCATTCATCAGGACCGGTATTGTCTGATTCTGTTAGTTATTGCTCAGTCATATCCACTTACAAACATCATCACTTAAACCCCCACACAGCCATGGAAGACAAATCCATGGGTTCAAAACTTATACAAAACGTTCAATAATTTGTCCTTCACATTCATTAATCATTGAAAAGTGGAATCTTTTGATAAAAACAATTATTTTTATTCTGTTTAAACAGATACATGTATTAGTCTGTTCTTTAATATTCTAAACCAAAAACACATTGAGATCCATTTTTTGCTAATAACTGAATTCAATAGCAGTAATAGCCAAATGGCAATAGCAACAAAAAGGCTTCTTTAGTTAATATGTCCCTTTTCAAGCAAAATGAAGGCCTGAATAAAATCCAGACAGGGCCTTATCTCTGTTAAACAGCTTGGCCTTTCAAAAGAGAAAGCTCAATGAGTAAACAGCCAGAGGAACTTGGGTTTCTCATCAGTTCAATAAAATACAGCCTCTGTTTTCTAAGCTTGTAAAATCTGGTGAATGAATAGCATACTATCATGTCTTATCTTTGCTGGCCTTGTGTGGTCCCACAAGAGAAGCTACATGTGATGGGAAGAGCCATAAAGCAGGAAATACCAAACAAAGCATCTGGTGGAAGAGGCCACTGGCAAACTATCCCTCTGAACATGCCACTAACTGACCTGCAGCCCCTGGGGTAGCCTGCAAGGAAATCTGTACCCTGAACTATCTTAACATCTGTGTCAACACCCGGCTAATACCATAAGTCAGCCTTTAAGTCACCCCCTCGCTGTCACAGCTAGGGATGGTAAGGCACTTGTCACTTCTACAGGAGAAACTTTTAATTATCAGAGAGAACAGTTGGAATGTTTACAATTTCAAGACATGATAGGATCTACTACTTGCCTGAGTTTAACAAATAGCTTATAAAAAAAGTGTCATCTGGGCAAGAATTTATGAGTTTTGTCCTAATATTGGCCTTTTCAGAACAATTGTCAAAAGATGTCCTGTAATAGTGTTTACAAAAGTTTAGGCTATCTGTTACCAAGAAAATTAAATCATGGTATTTTGCTAAAAAAAATAATAAGGATTATTTGCATAGAGAAGTCTAAAAATTTCCAAATTTCTGGCAATTGTATAAAATATATAATGATTCAATAAACATGGATTGCTTGATTGGGGTTTAACGCCATACTCAGGAGTATTTCACCTATATTACGCCATTCAATAAACATGGAAGAAAGATGCAAACAACTCCAAGACATATTTATTGTTTGAGAACTATCTTGCAGTAAATTAAATAAGCTTGGTAAGGTAATCAGTACCACCCAGTCAGCAGAGAACAGGTCCTTTCTTTGACAAAACAACATTCATCTTCATTCTACATTCAAAATAAAGTTGACAATCTCAGCGTCATGTTTCAAAGAGAGAATTTTGAGAATGTTTCTCCTCCATACCATTCCAAATAGGTATGTGTCATTGGAGTTAGTTTCCTCCAATCTGTTCACACCATTAGAGGCGCTAAACATATAAATCAAGCTGACAGGGGGACCAAGGAGCCTGTATATGATAACTTTGCCATCTGAGCTCCTGCTCAGAAAGGTCCCAAATGAGCAAGTTCCAAATCAAGAACAATACAAGATAAGCATCTAGGGAAGCTTAAAGCCAACCTATTTAACAAATCACATATGGTTTACTTTTTACTCAGGTTATTAAAATTAACAGTTTTGACAGATTTAAAAAAGCAAAAATTATCAATCATTTTGTTTAATTTAATGTGATAATAAAGCAGAGTCTAAAAGTGTTCATAGGGTCAAATTTCACTAATAAAATAAGATGTTGTTTTTTTAAGTGTGTTTTTTTTTAAAGAATTTTCTCTTAAAACTATTTTAGATATTCTGTGCAAAAAGTGTCCTTTATTCAAAATTTAATGAAAGTGCATTCTCCTGGGCTTGGGTTACAGTCAGTTTGTATGGGTATGACTCAGACTAGCTTCCAAAGGTTGCTAAATTTTTGTGTCTAAATAATGTGATATGCATAACTCTGTGAAATTGTGGAAGTGGCCGTAGTGAAGCAATGCCGTGAAGAGAGTGATACCATTCGTCTCCAGGGACAGACATCACACATCAGTCATATTACAATTCTATCATTAGTAGACACCTTTACTAATCCCAAAACACAAATCTAATAGGATCTCAGTTTCTTCATTCACTCCAATACCCAGATCCACAAGTGAAGTGATAATTAACCTGCAAATAACCACAGATCCAAGGTTTCCTACAGAATCAGTCATAGAATACATTTGTCAATTTGGTAACAGTGCTTTGATGATGCATGGATTTAACATGCAGAAATGTAAAAATATTATGCTTAAGCGCAGTCTGTATTAACACTGCAGTTATTTAATTGAATCGAAAGCAATTGAATCTGACATAATTAATGAAAAAGGTGCTTAAAATAAGGAACATGCATGCACAGGATTTATAACAACCACTGTTTTAATACAACTGAATGATGACATTATTAGATTGATGTTGGTATTAAAATAACTGTTCCTTGCACTAGCAGTATTTTGTTTTTTTGGGGCAACACAAAATAAAATTTTATTGATATTTTAAGATATAGTTACATCGTGTCATTTAAGGAAATGTCAATGACACAAACGTTTTTAGGCGGCATGGAACTAATACTCGTTGATGACATCATTATGTAAAGTGTGTCTGCAATAATCTGACATAGAATCAAAAGAAGTTGAATATTTCAGAGAGATTTATGAAAAGGATTGATCCATTACTACATCATTATGCAAAGTGTGCTTGAATAAAGCTAATAAAGTGTGCAACTTCTCTGGGTAAATCCAACGTCTGGATCTGGGCAAGACCCCCTAACCCGATTTGTCTTGTAGTCACAGACCAAACAAGTTTTATATTTCAGTTTCAAGCAGAGTCCACTTGTGCTGTGAAGCCTCATGCTGAGTAAACAGGCCTTCCTCAGAGTGTTTGTTCAGTTCCTTCTGAATGCAGACAAATCACTACATGGTTCAACTGGATAGAGTACTCTCCACAACAATAACCAACAATGGCTTCAATGTAGGATTCTTTTACAATACTCACAAATACTGTCTGCTTCTCAATAATCTATTCAACTCCTTATCAGCTAACTGTTATAAGGAAATGTAGGTCAATTCATTCTTGCTACAAACGTTTTACATTCAAAAACAAAAGTTAAGCATAAAAGTTTTTCATAATAAGGCAATATATACATTATAATAAAAAGACAAAAGCATGATTTTGAGTCTTAAACCACTTGTGCATTTCCATTTTATTTAAATCATATTCCGCGGTCAGCAGGATTTATATTTGAAAAATATATATATATCTTATGAGTAAACTATATATGTTATTTTATTAGTAAAATATAACTTCTAGATAAAGGCAGAAAATAGAACAGGTTCTGTTGGGATTTTACAGTACAAGATGTTACATAATTATGTAGTGCAAACAAATATGAGAGCAACATGAATAAGAAAATTTTTGAAGATGATTTACAGGACCACTTACTAAACAACCAGAAGCGACTTTTAGATCAGGTCTCTGTAGATACCGAGGTACCTAAGTAAGCTTTCCAGGACCCGACTTGATATGAATAATACATGCAATTCACCACATAGTCCGTTTAGGTACATTGGACAAAGGCTTTACAATTCTTATTTCAGAGTCTTTTGGGACAATAATCGCTATATTAGAAGTCGGAACTCAAAAGGAAACACATTTGATGGTTGTCCTTTATGGAGTCGCCATCTTTCTGATGGACCTTGATCTTAGCTGACCCCAATTCCCATGAGGCCTGACAACATATTCCGCCACAGCATACCAAGGCAATGAATACAGCAGAATCAAACACATATATTTAGGAAAATATGGTGGAAGTCTGTCAAGATGAGATGATTGAATTATGATTTATGAGAAGAGATCAGTGTGTATCGGTAAAGTGAAAACAATCTCCACACATATTTCTAGAATAACGCACCAGGTTTTCATCTGCCAACAAAGACATTACAAGCAGGGAAAGAAGTTGATTTGTGGCAAAGTAGAAAGCAATCAGAACTGTTCTGCTAAGGCTGGCTGATAGTATCAAGACACATTGAATGTTAGGGTCATTGGGTTGACCAAGATACTGCATCAACAGAGACAACTTCCAGCTTCATTTTCAAAAACCAATCAACAATTACACGTAAATAACTATATCTATAAGAGATAATGGATGTAGATAATTCTTCCGTTTTCAAAAATGTTTCAGTCATAATTGTATACATTTATTTTTTGTTTAAATTACACAATAATGTTGTTTGCACGAAGTCATCATTATAAATAGAGTATTTGTTATAAAAGAAAGAATATTCTGAAGCTAAATTGTCATCAATGTTGATTAAAAAAGATTTTTAGAGAGTACCGAATTGCTCCAGTAAGTTTAGCCTCTTGGCACTGTAATTTATAGATGAACGTTTGCCTATAAATATACAGAGGGGGCATCAAGGGTATTATTATTAATGGCAACAACAGTATCACTTACTTATCAAGGATGTAACAACTCGTTTATTCCCACCTGGTGAACATACATCAACAAAGATGAAACAAAGACTGTGCAAGATTGATTTATTTTACAATAATGGTTATAACTACACGTCTTTAATTCATTAACCATTTCCAAAGTATAGAGGAATTGCAAATCATAAATGTAACATTAATATGGGATTTATTAACATCACATTCAAGGGTATTTCTGTGTAGCATCGAACTGTAGATTATGTTAGACTTGATTGCTTGGTGTTATTTTACCTATATGACCAAAACCACACTTGACGTCATCAGCAACATCTAAGATAGAACGGGACAAGGACAGGATGAAAAAAAAAACAACAACAGAACATTACAACTTATTAGCTTCTTGATGCCCCTTAGCTGCAGTACAAGTACCAGGGCATCAGGGAGCCTCCACCCACCACCCACCCTTCTATTCGGAAGGAAAAATTATTTGCTTAAAGATGTGACCTATGCAATATATTTTTGTAGAAGTAGAATTTCAAGACTCTAAACACAGAAGTCATCAAAAGTTTCAAGTACAGCTTTCAAGTACAGTATCACAAAACTCAACACTTTCAAGTTCTTCCAATCTTGGACCATGGACCTTGAAGCCAACTGGAAATTGTATTAGCTGTATCATTACCCGTGAGTAGAGATAGTAATAGAAGACCACAGTGATGTCTCAGCTCTAGTAACAAACATCCAATGAATGATCCCCATCTGTGAGACTAGATCACATCAAGTCCCCATCATCTTGTCACTATCAGAGGCGTGTGGCACTTGGGGCAAGAAAATAAAATCACCAACACCAAATCTTGTTACACCTAATTACAGAGTTGATATTACAACTCTGAGTCAATAAATAGTCAAGCAGGGTGGCATAAAGGAGGACACCAGCTCAGAGGACATGAAATGAAAAACTTCAATCTCTGGAAATAAGATCAGCCCTCAATGATTTCTGATGCCTACTCTATCAAAGCTACAGCAGTTACTGATTTCATAGAGTCTGCTAATCACAGCTCTTATCAGTCCCCCTGCAACACCCCAACTAAGACCACCCAGAAAAGGGTAACCAAAATGTCATGATCAACAGTTGCACTTGAATGATTTGTGGGAGCTTTCTAGTGTAGGGTGAAGTATTAGCAGTGATTCAGAACTAATATATACCAACCCACTTCAGCATTAGTCAATCAAGGACTTAAAATTCTCCAATAGAAGCTCTAGAACGGAATAGAAGAAGTAGTGACAGAGTGTCAATATTGGCGAAATACCTGTGACATACTGTTAATTAAGCACTTCAGGCACTGCCTAGCAAATGATTATGATAGACAGAATGGTGACAAACAACAGATTGCAGTCATTACGAAAAACTTGTTCTCCATTTTCTATATACTTTATGTCAACTTTTTGTCTTAAATAAAGCTTGAATATTTTTAAAATTCAATCTTGGGTCTTAGATTGCTAGAATTCATCATTTCCCATAATTTTGCACAAAAGTGATCACAAACTCAAAGGAAAGTACTTATCAGAAAGATCTAAAATCATCTAACTACATTGTAACTATGATAAATGGGACAGCTGAGTTCCTCACACCTGATAATGACATAGGCTATACTCAGGTGACATGAGGTAAATCAACTATATCAAGTACTCGTGTCGACTAAACTATAATTAGCAGATCTCTTCCTTGTAATTATGTCAGTCAAAATATCTTTAACATTGAGGGTGGTCCTCAGTTAAAAACATTGATCCTGCATAGTTATTATTCGGCTATTTATCAAGCGATATTAAGTACATCAAAGTGTCTGAACAGTATGACAATGTCTTAAATTAAGGATTTTTAGAATAATTTGTACAAGGAATATGATGTTCTAAAGTTGTACATCTAATAGCGATCTGGTTTCATTATAAATGTAATGGCATAATAGATTTTAAAATTTATAGAAATGTTATTCTAAACGTGCATATATAGGCTTTAATACTCTCTCTCTCTCCCACTAACAAATGATTGATGTGGCATAAACAGTCGTCACAGTAAGACATATCACATCTCAAAATGTTCCTGTGGTCTAAATCCACTAATTGCCAACAAGCGTGAAATTAATCCATGAATATGTCCTCCGACAGCATTAAACTTGATAACTATAAACATAGCATTTGTTCCAGCATAGAGATTGTTTTCTCGTTAAATTACTCAGACGTCCCCTTAGATTTGACTTAACTCCATGACCTACAGAGGCCATAAGAGAAGGTGACAAGTGGAATGGTGAAGTCAGACAGCCCATAACAAAAAATCCAGACTTGATGGCCAGTTCCCTGGACCAGTTCCCAGCAGCTGAGGATCTGATACCCAGAACCCAACAGCGCTTGACACATGACTTAGCGGGAAGCTGACATATTTGGTTAGTACAGTATGTTAGACTAAATTACAACCAACAGTTAAATAGCATCAATGAGGGAAACATGGCTGTTTCTAACATGATCCATAATAATTGAAAAAATAGATTGCATAAATATACATGTATGTATGTATGTAAACACCCTACATTTATAAAATAAATATAAATATAAATATAAACACCCTTGCTTGGTCAAAGTTTGAATCTAACATAAAAACAAAAAAGTTTTTTTTCAAAAAAATTTGCGTAGTTTGTATTCTTCATCTTTATAATTACATCTATCTTAAAAAGAGAATTTGTGCTTAAAATAATACATCTCTACAGACATTATATAAATCAACATTTTTTTTTTAGAATTTAAATCATTACTTTGGAATTTCATATGTGAAGTATTGATTTGCTGATTTGTTTGACTGAATGACATTTGATGATACATACTTAGTTACATGTAGTATTATTTCACTCATACGACAGCCCCGTAGCTGAATTGGTGAAATAATCCACGCTTAAAACATTATTGGCAATAATGAGATCATACAAGGCAGGGTGAAAAACATAGGGCAATAAGATTAAGTATGCAAATTTACATTTGTCGATTTAACATCACAAAAGTAATAGATGCCCTGGTGCTCTCATTGCTAATTAAGGGGCATCAGGAAGTCGATTTGTTGTGGTCTTTCATTTTGTTTGTTCTGTCCGTTTGTTTGTTTGTTTGTTCTGTTTGTTGCGTTGAAATTGAGGATAATTTCCTTTATCAATTTACTTCGTCAATTTACATAAATAACCTTTACTTTACGAGAGTATTTGTTAGATAATCTATTTAAAATTTTAAATATAGTTATATTAGGAAACCTATTTATTGTGTGTTTTGGCTGTGTCACGTTTTGTTGCCTGTGATGTCTATGTTGTTACTGCGGGTGGTTGGGCGGGAGCTTCCGGATGCCCTGATGATCTAGTACATAAAGGGCATCAGGAAGTCGATTTGTTGTGGTCTTTTATTTTCATTTTGTTTGTTCTGTCCTTTTTTGTTGCCTGTGACGTCAAGGTTGTTACTGCGGGAGGTTGGGTAGGAGCTTCCTGATGCCCTGATGTTCTAATAATTAAGGGGCATCAGGGAGTTGATTTGTTGTGGTCTTTCATTTTCATTTTTTGGTCCTGTCCTTTTTTGTTGCCTGTGACGTCAAGGTTGTTACTGCGGGAGGTATGGAGGGTGCTTCCTGATGCCCTGATGTTCTAATAATCAAGGGGCATCAGGAAGTCAATTTGTTGTGGTCTTTCATTTTCATTTTTTGGTCCTGTCCTTTTTTGTTGCCAGTGACGTCATGGTTGTTACTGCGGGTGGTTGGGCGAGTGCTTCCTGATGCCTTGGTCAGAGGTAAAAAAATTGAGGGGCATCCGGAAGTCGATTTGTTGTCTTCAATTTTCATTTTTTGGTCCTGTCCATTTTGGTTGTCTGTGACGTGAATGTGGTTTCTGCGGGTGGTTGTGCGGGAGCTTCCTGATGCCCTGATGTTCTAATAATCAAGGGGCATCAGGAAGTCAATTTGTTGTGGTCTTTCATTTTCATTTT